>JAAGKR010001553.1:31463-56463 GCA_011419295.1 Clarias macrocephalus | reverse complement strand
ATACACCTAGCTAATAATTTGCAAGTAAAATTGTATAGACTAAAATGCTAAAAGTCCACAAAGCTTATGTACGTTATATGGCCCAGCACCTGCTAAACTATTACAAGTTTCATTCATTCGTAATCGGAAGCCACTTTATCCTGGCCAGGATCATGGTGAATCGGATATTACTCAATACCATTGCCATTCTAATTCACACACGCATGTTCTACTGTACTGTTTAACCCACCTACTGTCTTACTTTCAGACAGTGGGAACCATCCAGAGAACTTGGAGGAAACTACTCAGAAGGTAATTAAATTCTCCTTCATGGGTACATATTCTTCCCATGTCTAGATGGGTTTCATTTTACGTATCGAAAACATGCCAATAGGTAGATTTGAGAAAATAAATTATCCTGTTTGTGATTGTGTGTCCCAGCGCATACTTCTGCCCGATGCCCTGAGTCCCTGTATGACATCTGGATCTGAAAGTCGCTCCACTTACTGAAAGTAAGTGAATGCAAGCCAGCCTTATTGCCACTAATTTTCATGGGTTTCTGTTGAGATCATATTAGAAACTACATTGAGGTTACTTCGGATGTTTGACTTCGGATGACATTCATGCTAATGCAAGGAATCAGATTTTAATCTCTATGGAGTTGTAGGTATTTTGCCAAAATCCTTGGAGTATTATGGACTACTGTATATACAGGTCCCACCAAAAGTCCCACCAATTCTTTTGTTTTTGCTAGACATAGAAACCATTTGTGTATGACATTAAAATATGAATATGACATAATAGATAAGAATTTCAGCATTCATTTCCTGATATTTAGATATCTAGATGTGATAACAAGGGGGGAATAAAGATGACACCTTTGATGAGAGACCAACCAGGAAGAACAGATAGCCATAGAGGACAGTGAAATAAATTAAACTTGATATTTGCTTGCAGATAAATTGCTTGTATAATTGCATCAAGCTGAGACCCAGAGACATCACATAACTGTTCTTGCTTTGTGTTGCATTTCTAGGGTTTTACTGCAGCTTTTTTTACAGCTAGTGTTTGTTTAGGGGGTTTCCTCCTCCATCAGTCTCCTCTACAGGACATGAAATGCATGCTCAATTCAGTTAAGGTCTGGTGACTGATTCAGCCAGTATAAAACCCTCCATTTTTTCAACCTGATGAAGTACTTTGCTGTGTTGACAGAGAGTTTTGTAGCTTTGTCTTGTTGCTTGGTGAACTTAATTGTAAATTGGTACAATTCTGTAGACTTCTGAATTCATTCTCCTCCTGCCATCATGAGTTCCATGACACTACCTACACTATTCATCACTGAAGATCTTGTGTGTTTTGGATCATTTGAAGAATTTGAAGAATCTTTCTTTCTCTACAAGCAGACCATCACTTTGGTAGAGGTTAATCTTGCTTCAGAACTTTTGTAGCTCATCTTTGTATTAATTTTTAAAATCCACTCTGGCCTCCAGATCTTTCTGCTGATGAGTGGTTTGCAAGTTATGGCCTCTATATTTCTGCTCTCCAAATCCTATTCTAACGGTTGATTATGATATGTTCACCCTTGATCCTTTTTTTTTTTTTAGAATACAGTGTTAGAATGCGAGAATACAGATCTCCCAGTGATTCCATCCTCAACTGCTGTTGTTTCCTTTGGCTGACATTTTCCATATCTGATATTCAGAACACTGGTGGTTTCTTTCTGCTTTTCAGAACATTTCACATTCTCTCATTGGTTATGCCCACTGCTTGTGCAATGGCTCTGAACTAGTTTTCCTTTTTTCTCAGCTTCAGAATGGCTTGCTCAGCTCTTTGACATTCATGTCAGTTTATCATTTTGAACAAATGCCTTCTTCACAGACAAATCCTGAGGCTTAAATCTAACAATCAATCGAACAGGGACCACAAAAGGGGGGGGACAAAAACCTTTGTCAGTGTATATGTTAGTTAAGATATATTAGTGTTCACTTGACAAATGGGTGGGCTCCAAGGGATGTTTAACATGTCCAGATGTAAATCTTTCATCTCATTTTGATTGTTTGATATTTTGGTCTCAACCCCAAAGGTCTTCACTCACTCATTGCTTTATCCTGGAGACAGGGTCATGGGGGGGCCCTGGAGGCTATCCCAGGAGACTTAGGGCATGAAGAGGGGGTGTATCCTGGATAGGGCCCACACACTCTCACACACTGCAAATTAGTGACAGTCCTTGGACTGTGGGAGAAGACCGGAGTACCCGGAGGAAACCCACCAAGCACAGGGAGGACATGCAAACCCCATGCACACAAACCTGAGGTGGGAATCGAACCCCGACCTTGGAGGTGCAAGGCAACAGTGCTAACCCCTACGCCACCATGTCGCCTCTTATGTGTAAAGCAAAAAAAAATCTAAACAATTGCCCTTCTCATTCCAGCACTTCCATAGGGGACGTATTACCTATGCACTCACTCACTCATCATCTATACTGCTTTCACCGGGGGCCTGGAGCCTATCCCAGGAGAATTGGGGCACAAGGCAGGGTAGACCCTGGGCAGGGTGCCATCCATCGCAGGGCACACACACATACACACACTCGCACACTCATTCACACACTACGGCCAATTTGGGAACACAAGTTAACCTAACCTACATGTCTTTGGACTGTGGGAGGAAAGAACATGGGAGAACATGCACACAGAGATGGGAATCGAATCTGGACCCTGGAAATGCAATGCAACAGCAAAAAAAAAAAAAAAAACTCTCATTCCAACACTTCCATAGGGGATGGTATTACCTGCAATTTCATTATATACTCATTCATTTTGCACCAGTGATTAAATCTGACATTTTGTAAATGCACAATTGTACAATTGTAATTCCAACCTGCAGTGCTCTTGCTTTGCTTCTGCTACCTCTTGTATAAAAACCCCAGTGCAGAGAATAATTGCCAGCTGGCGGTACCTGTTGGCAATCTAATTCCCTCTGAACTGGTTTTACCCTGGAAAATTGGAGCAGCCCTGTCGAATTGTGTGCATCTTATCCAAACGTGCCTATATGCACTGTACTGGAGCCTATATGCACGCCAGACCGGGCGGAGTTAAAGCGACCACTGAGCCACAGGAAAGGAAGGACAGGAGAGGAGAGGAGAGGAGAGGGGTTTTTTTTTTAAGGGTGAGTTCGGTTATCCGAATGATCCTCGGGAGCAAACGGATCCTGGCGGGCAAGTCATGCGCACGCAAGGCTTTTTGCGCCAGATGTGAAATTCCCGGAGATGCAGATCGCGCGGGCCGCTCGGGTTTAACCTCGCATCGTGTTCCCCAGGCGGTGATGAACGCCTGAGTGATCTGTGCACGCGGAGGCTGAGAGCGCGCGCTGCAGCGGTGCCATGGCGGGGGCGGCTCTGGCGGGGCTCTCTGTCATGCTCGGTGCGGGTTTCCTCGCCTGGGACTGGACGAACCAGAACCAGGTGGAGAATGATCCCGTGGCCCCGAACCCGCGCAGACCACCGCACATCATCTTCATCATGACAGACGACCTGGGTTTCAACGACGTCGGCTACCACAACCCTGACATGCGCACACCCACGCTGGATAAGCTCGCGGCAGACGGAGTGAAACTGGAGAATTACTACGTGCAGCCGATCTGTACACCTTCCCGGAGCCAATTTCTCACCGGCAGGTAAATCCTATCTGTGTGTGTGTTATACGTAATGGACAGCTGAATGCACAAGTTTGCATATCCTTGGGATAAATGCACAAAAGAAATAAAGAAAGCGACCCAAAAATGCCACATGTAGATAAACTGTAAAAAAAAAAAAAAAATTTTTTTTAATCCTATCCTTTCTGTCAACTTTTTGCATTCAGTTCTATACCTGCGCCACAGATTGCCACATCAGCTCTAAATAAAAAAAAGGCAGCTCCACTAGTAACCTATCACTGAGATGTCACCATAACCATGTATGTACATTTCATCTGGAAATGTTAATACAATATACAGTACATGTCAATATTATTATTTAATGTGCAATAGAACTATAGCTTTAAATATGTCATTGAATACTATATATAAATTCATACATAGATTAAAGATTGATGAGGTGTGCATGAGACACCGAACAGTTTTGTCTCAGTGTGTAGAGTTGTTAGGAGTTCAGTGTCCTTGCCAATGCATGTTCTAAAAACTTGCATGATAATGAGTCTACAGAGCTTTTTATCTTTCCTTCATGTCTTGTCACATGATGTAACTCAAAATGATGTCATCATATGGCATTAATACAGTAGTAGCCTAAATCGAAACAACCATTTGTGTGCTGTGTGGTGTCTTTCTGCAGCTAGAATTTTCAAAATGATCTACAGGAATGATATGTTTGAATATCATGATGATCCAGTTTATCCCGAAGACACGTACAAATCAGAACCAATACAAGCAAAGCACTAATGCAAAGTGTTGAATTAACACACGTGATCACCACATGGGGATTTCTTTGCTAGTGACTCGCCAACTAGCACTGCCACCTCACAGCTGCAGGGTCCGTGGATCAATCCTCAGGTTGCAGTTTTACATAATCCTTGTGAACCTCACTCGTTTAATTCCACTGTTCAATAATACTGCCAAGATTACATTTGCAACATTGTCGGTGGGTGGTTTGAAATTCCCAGCATAGCCTCTGGATCCACTGCAACCCTAACCAGGACAAAGCAGTTACTCAAGATAAATGACTGAACAATTGCACTGATTGGTCCATGCTCTTCCTAATTATTGCCCTTAGTACTTATGAACATTTTACAGCAGTGTTTATACTGTATACGTCTTCAAGGAGACAGACACCCAATAAAGCACAAGTCATTCAACATTGGAGATTTTTGTCAGTCGTTATTATATCACGCTTAATGAGATGATAAATCGTGCTGTACGGTGGCGTAGTGGTTAGCGCTATGGCCTCACACCTCCACCTCCACCTTCCCACTTCTGGTCTGTGTGCATGTAGTTTGCATGTCTGGTTGAGTGTGTCAGCATGTGTGCATGTTTGCCCTGTGATGGATTCACTCTAACTTTCCTGGGTGTTCACTGCCTCACACCCCATGACTTCTGGGATAGGCTCCAGGCCTCCCAAAACCCAGTACAGGATAAGCGATAAGACAATGAATAACTGAATGAAAGATGCTAAATCATTTGGACATTGCATATAAGCATGCAGCAATATTCTTGATTGTTGCAGTACATATAGCAATGATAAATAAATGAGTTTTCATAATAATCATTCCACACTTTTAGAAAGTAAAAAGCTTTTCTGGTTGTCCCTGTGGGAAAACCCTTTAAAGTTCCTAGTATAACTCTATTTAGATGCAGAGAATCCCTTTTTCAATTAATGTGTAAGGAAAAGACTAAGATTTAACTGGTTGCAATCTTGTAAAAATGTAACTGAGGGTGTTAAACTGGTCATAACTGGAACCTGTAGCATAAAAAAAGACGCTTTCATGCTACTGATCATATTCAAACCATTCATCCTCCCTCTCCTCAGGTATCAAATCCACACGGGTCTCCAACATTCGATCATCAGGTCTCGGCAGCCCAACTGTCTGCCTTTTGACGTGGTCACCCTGCCACAGCGCCTCCAGGAGGCCGGCTACTCTACGCACATGGTGGGTAAATGGCATCTGGGCTTCTACAAGCGTGACTGTCTCCCTACTCGTCGTGGTTTTGATACCTACATTGGCTCGCTGACAGGCAGTGTGGACTACTACACGTACGACTCCTGCGATGGTCCAGGGAGGTGTGGCTATGATCTCCACGAGGGTGAAACGGTGGCATGGGGATATCGGGGAAAGTACTCAACACATCTGTACACACGCAGAGTGCGGAAGATTCTGGCATCGCATGATCCATTGGGACAACCTCTGTTCATATATCTGTCCTTCCAGGCTGTACACACTCCCTTACAGTGTCCTAAGGAGTACATCTATCCGTATCATGGAATGGGGAATGTTCACCGGCGCAAATATGCAGGCATGGTTTCATCTGTGGATGAGGCAGTACGCAACGTGACATATGCACTCCGGAAATATGGTTATTACCAAAACAGTGTGATTATCTTCTCTACGGATAATGGGGGCCAGCCGTTATTTGGAGGAAGTAACTGGCCACTCAGGGGCAGGAAGGGGACATATTGGGAAGGTGGCGTGCGAGCAGTGGGATTTGTCCACAGCCCACTTCTCAGGAGACGAAAGAAAGTCAGTAAGGCACTGGTTCACATCACTGATTGGTACCCAACACTGGTGAGTCTGGCAGGGGGGAATGTATCCCAGATGCACAAACTAGATGGGTATGACGTGTGGGAAACAATCAGCGAGGGCAAGGAGTCCCCCCGTTTCGAGATTCTCCACAACATTGACCCACTTTATGTGCATTCACGCCATGGCTCGCTCCGGACCGGACACGGCATCTGGAACACTGCTATACAGGCAGCGGTGAGAATGGGAGACTGGAAGCTACTGACAGGAGAGCCAGGTTATGGAGACTGGACGCCACCGCAGGTGTTAGGAAACTTCCCGGGTGGTTGGTGGGATCTCGAGCGTCATGCCGAAGCCCGCAAATCTCTCTGGCTGTTTAACATCACAGCAGATCCCTTCGAGCGCTACGACATGGCTGAACAAAGACCTGATGTGGTAAAGCGGCTACTGGCCAGAATAGCGTTTTATAATCGCACAGCTGTGCCTGTTCGCTACCCTGCCGAGGACCCAAGGGCAGATCCGAGTCTGAACGGAGGGGCATGGAGGCCTTGGGCCGGGGACAAGGAAGCAGACAGCTGGCACCAAGTTTATCACAGGAGGAGGAATGACAAGAATAAGAAGTTGAACAAAATGAGGTCATTTTTCAAGAAACTGAATACAAAGATTATGTCCAATAGGATATGAGTAGTGAAAAAATGTGAATTCTTTCATGAACGTCTGAAAAAAACGTTAAAAACAATACAGATAAAGGTTTTTATTTAAGTATTAGTTAAGAGCTCCTCATGGCCGATTTTTGTGCCTGTCTGACTGTATGTTCTTACATACTCTACCTCTGTATTTTTCTTCTACTCGTGTAATTTGTAAGGTATGACCCTTTTAGAACAGAGATCTTCAGCTGTCCCTTTATGGGTATTCTTAAATGTTTTTTGTAGAACCCTGTAACAGTGTTTCCTTATTAGAAGTACTTCAAAGCCATTTTAGAAGGCTAAGATCACACAAAACCCTAAAAACCCTTCAAGAAGCCTTTTAAAGCATGTTCTTCTCTAATACTAGAGAAGAAGGACGGAGGCATTACTGACTGATTAATGTAATGAATGGAGGAATGGATTTTAGCTGTGGTCAACCCTAGACAATCATGCATACACAATGGAAGCCTTTTAAAACACGCAACACTGTGGAATTAAAAGAAAAGAAACAAAACCAAACCTTGTTTACCTGGACCAGCTGCTTTACCTTTGTTTACATATTCTTTTTAAAATGAAGTATTTACTGTTATTAGAACGATCAACTCCTCAACATACGTCATAGTATTTGGGAAAGTGTATGTTGTGAATGTTTTGCATGCATTATTGGGAGATATTTGTAATAAAATAACACCGTCTGTGCTTTCCTGTCATGTGTACTGTATGTAGACTGGAGGTAATCTCCATAAATACTGCCTTCTAGTGGTCACATGGTGTTATAAATAAACCTGGATATGGAGAACTGTAGGATTTCCTTTTACTTAAGTCCAAATCTGTGAATACAAAATAATAAAACAAATATAAATTAGGTATTTAAAAAAATGGGAAAAGGATTATGGTTTAATTTTTGTTACTTTTTTGAGTTTTGTATGTGTTTGTTCAAAAGTTTTTTTTTGCTATGTATTTAATTAATGTGATGATTTCTATTTTTATATAATTTTGTATAGCGTTTTTATTTATTCACAGAGATTTTTTTAATTTGTATATCTGATTTCATTTTTTATCTATTAATTCCTGTATTTATTAATATGACATTTTTATCATACGCACAGCTCATGCAACTGATGAGACGTTTATGAAGTGTTTGTTTAACGTCCGTGCCCCCTAGTGGACTCGGGTGGTACTGCCGTGGGTCTTCAGTATACAATACTGTAGGTTTTTAACTACAAAATACTGAATACAATTATATTTTCAACCAAATTCAAATATTAATAGCTAAAATGTGTTAATTATTATTTCTATAAAATGTCTTTATATATGTTTTAGGTCCAAAAGATTGAGACTACTAGCTGTGATAGGTTTTGAGTGATATTTATGTTTATGTAATATATATTAAATTATAACGTATTCCTTAATGAGCATAATGTTTTTAAAGGATGACACTGTAGTTAATTATCACTTTTTGTTATGAACAGGACCCTGTTTCCCAAAGTATCTTAAAGGTAATAGTATTTGGGACTGTAGTGCGATGTCATTAAGGGATGATCTTTGCATTGCTGTACTTTTGGAAACTCAGAAGTGGTCCATTCAACACAGGTAAAGTTTGTGATTGTTCGTATGAGTCGCAAATTGATCTATGTTGATGGCTTTTGTAGCTTTAGTGTTGTAGGAAAATATAGCATTTTATCAAAAGCTTAAATGCATGACTATCAAGCCTTATCGGCACATTGGGTAACAGATACTCCCCACTCTGGGGATATATCCACCATTTCTGTGGCAGTTACTTAAGGGGTTGAGTTGCCAACTCCACGTCCGATTGTCATTCACACACTATAGGCAATTTGGGAATGCCAGTTAGCCTAATCGTCATGCCTTTGGACTGTAGAAGGAAACCGGAGTACCCGCATGAAACCCACCAAGCACAGGGAGAACAAGGCACAAATTGAATTGTCAACCCTAGAGGTCCAGGACAACTGTGGTAACCACTAAGCCACTATCAAGCCATTAATGTAATAAAAACAGCAGTTTCCATCTACGTGAAAATCTCACTCAGTGGCTATAATGAGGCAGTGTGACATTAATATTTGATATCATAAATACATTAATGAACAAATGAATGAGCAAAAAATATGTAAACCACAATTTACATTACAACTTGTGCCTCAAGTTCCCTGCGATAAACTCCAGGCATCCTGTGACCCTGTACAAAATAAGTGGTATAGAGAAGGATTGAGTGAGTTTATATTACAAAATGAAACGTTTTGTTCAAAGAATTTTATTTATTAATGTATTCAAGTAACTTTTTTTGTATATTTTAGTGTATCTAACCCTACATACTGTTTCAGTAATAAATGCATGCATTATTATAATTTTTTTTTTTACAGTAGAGCAAAGTAATAGCCCTCATGAGGCATTTACACATTATAATGTTCAAGCAACAACATAAAGGGAAAAAAGCAGCAAGGTGACTATGAAAATATTGTTTCACATATGTTCCCATGTGACACCATTAAAAAATGTAACAAAATGTTATCTATGCATTCAATAGGAAAAAAAAATAGAACACAATACAGATGTATTTTGCCTTGTGGCCTAAAGGGAAAACAATAGAAAAAAGGAGAGGGTACATTTTATGTTACATCAGTAAGTCACTGTTTAAAATGAAGAATGAAAAAAATGGTTTAACTGTATAACAAGTAACAGGCAGTTGCTACATGGTTAGATGGTTAATAATAACAAAGCTAGTAATAAAGCAAAAAAAAAAAAAAACAATACTCAGTTGTGACAAAATAGTTAGCATAGTTGGTCTGTTAGGTCAGGTTCTGCAACTTGACTCTGGACAGCAGTAAAAAAAAAAGAAAATATAAAAACACGTGACCAGATGGCGAGTTCATGAGCTTGCAAAGGTCAGCCTGCTATGCACGTGCAGCCCACGGCGATGCTCTCCACCACGGTGCGGTAACGCGGCACGCACTTCTTCTTCTTCTTGCGGGGACACTGCAGCCGCCGCACCGGGATCTTGGCGTAGATGAGCACGCTCGTCATGGAGCGGTCCTCCTGCATGGTGAACGGGTTAATGCAGCCCGCGCATGCGCACTTGGCCTCCGGGATGTCGACAGGCCTGCGGTTCTCATCGTGATTGATCCTGTTGCAGCAGGACAGGGTGGAGCGGACAAAGAACGACAACTTATTACTTTTCTATCTGATATTGATGCAGTTAGATACAGGATGTGGGTAAAACATACCCTATACATTATACGTGCAATCGCGTAAACATTTTCCCGCCTGTATCACTTTGCGTTGAAGTTTACAGTTACTTTTATGATGCTGTATTTTCATACCTCGTGTCCCACCAATAACACCTGCGTGCAAACGTCCCGACGCCAAAAATAAATAATGCATCTTTATTTTACAACGTATCTACACTGTATTACATTGTATCGTTTCTTGTTGTTGCTGTTATGGTGCACCTTTATTCATTTCAAATTTAATGTTTTTCCTTGACGTAGAAGCGACCTGAAAATGATTTGAGATACTTCGAAAGATTTCACACCACATATGCACCTTTCTAGATAAAAGGCATTTGCTAACAGAAACAAGCGAGATACACTCAAACGAGATGCACCACACCAGCTAAATGCCTTTCATTTAGAGAGTGCACAGAAAAGAAACTTAAAAACTAAAAAGTTAAACTTGTAAGACAAGATCAACTATAATTCCAGAAGAAGAAGAAAAATAAATAAATAAAAGTTTTGTCAACAGGCTGATTGTCAACTGTTTAAGTGGAGATGACTGAAATGCTTGGTGAAGTTGTCTTATAAACAGTATAAACACACTGTAAGACAGTATAAATACACTATTCACATTGTTTTGTTTAAGAGTGAAAGTAAGAGCAAATCCGCACACACACACACACACACACACACACACACACACAATGACACAATGTGACAAGAACACAGGATTTGGACTGAACAGCTTTTTTTCAATTGCATTCAGAAAAAAAGATGCACAGTTAGAAGCTTATATAATGTTCACACTATCAATATCCTAACTTATTATACACTAAAGCATATCTCTGAAAGTGCCTTATTAGTTAAATTAATTGTTTGACGTAAAAGCAAAACTTCTGCACGCATCCGTATAGAACTTTTTTCTTTTTTTTTTTTTTTTTTTTTTAAGAATTACAATCTAATCAATCATTTCGCCTGTGTCCTTAACTGGTAATGTGGAACGTTTAATCATGAGGTACTGGGGGTAAAAAAATTAAATACATAAATTCCCGACTCACCTGTATGACCACGGGGAGAGGCTCCGACTGTTGGACATCCACAGGTGGCGGTCCACCACGCATTTGCTTTTGGACAAAGCCGGATTGTTCCTCACCTGGGACACCATGTCATCTATGGCCTTGTCGAAGTCCACCTCGTGTTCTCCAGTTCCGGTTGTGTGGTCCCCGGTCAGAATGGGGTCGAGGGGAATCTGGAAAGAAGTGGCGTTGCGCTGCGGCTGCGCGTCCTGCTGGTCCTCCACTTTGCGCCTTCGTGCTTTGGCTTCTTTGCGCGCCAACGCCATGACCAAAATATCCGCCAGCATCAGGACCATTAACAGCTGTATGTGTGCGTGTGTGTGTGTGTGTGTGTGAGAGAGAGAGAGAACAGAATTAAATATCAGCTATAAACACGTTGTTATAAGTATAGATTTCCTTTAAACAAGTGCCATAAATGTATTGGAAATTGTTCGAACCAAGCCACGCTATTGATTGCGACTCACCTCGTTCCAAAATCTGCCCATGGTTTCCACTCAGGTCGCTGCGATTACATTTGGCACACGTGCTCGACCATGTATTAAACACCTTTTGGCGCAATCAGCATGCGTGTGACTACATACCAGGTTTTGTCAACAGGTGAGGACACACCTGTGTTGGGCAGCTGAGGGTGGAGCCAAATGAACGTGTGCGGTCAATGAGTACACACTACACCATACTACACCACTGCTGGAAAAATGAGGAAATCAACACAATACAGAACAGGACTGATTTTAAAACTGCATCTTATAGTACTAATACCCTAAGGACCCTTGTGCCCACCTTTACTTATTAATATGCTCCTCCAGTGAGTACAAGCTGATCATCATGGGAAGAATATCAGAACCGGTTATGCATGAAAATATATCAATGTTCAATCAAATTCAAATAATTAGCAGCTTTAATATGTTCTGGACTATACTTGCTTATACTAGTTTGAAGCGACTTGTTGACAAGTTATGGACTAAAAATATCAAACAAAGTTTAAAAAAAGAGTAGGGCATTATATGCTGTCTAAGTGGGCAAGAAATTTTGAATCATCACTACTTTGTGTCTTATTGTGTTCTCCTTGTCTGCTTTGCCTCTTTCTTACTTAAATACGCCCTTTATTTCTTTTTCAGGAAGTTCTTAAGCCCTGTTACCACAAAGCAAACAAACAGTACTTTGAAGGTCTATAGATGTACTCTGGGAACTCTCTCTTATAGAACATTGCCTGCCGCTACGTACATGAGCCATCCAAGGTTTTGTCTTTGATCCTCTTTTATTGGCATGTGCTTCTTTTCAATGGATCCTATTGAGATGACCAAAGAAAGAACACCTGTTTTTGAGGCAGGTTAGGGCAATTCATTAGCGAGACTTCCGCTTCAAAAGAGCAGAGTTTTAAAGTGTGGTAAACACTCAGCTGTAAAAAAAAAAAAAAAAAAAAAAAAAAAAAAATGGCCCTGTAATAGAACTTGGAGAGAAACAAAATATATAATATAGCCTACTTATTCTTGTGAATAACAAAAGGAAACAGTCTAAATATGCAACATAATGCCCATAGTATTTATCACAATAAACCTGTGATGGGTTTTATATGAAATAAAAATATAGAATTGTTCCATGGCATATAATGCCACGTAAAGGGGCTTGAAAACATAAAAGCAGCAGCTTAAGGAGTTGCAAAAATATTTACATTCCGAATAAATAAAAAGGAATTAGATATCTATTTTTATTCGGTAGCCAATGTTGCTATCTTAGAAATCATTGAGTAAGTGCATAAGTATTGTGCAATCTTTCAGAATGATAATTTACCACAAAAATCTATAAGCAAAAATTCCATTGTGCAAAACATTATTATAATAATAATAATAATAATAATAATAATAATAATTATTATTATTATTATTATTATTATTATTATTATTATTATTATTATTATTATTATAAAAGAAAATGCAAAGAAAATATAAAGAAAAGCTACATTAATTGAAACATTTCATAGGAGATATCATGTGTGCATACTTCTACATTCCTCTTCATCCATGGGTTATACCCACTGGAAGGTCATGTAGTAAATTATTATTATTAATATATTTCAATAAGTACAGTAGTTATGTTTTTCACAAGAGTAGAGCAACATTAGAAACAATACCTTTAAGTAAAGGTTTTCTTCCCTCACATCAATTTTCTGTCCCACACTTCTTTATCTCAGTGCTTCAGATCACTAATGTTGGAGGACATTTGGTTATTCTCTGCTCTCTTAACATCCCACCACAGCAGTAAAGTCATGTGAGGACTGGACACTGACTTGGCTGTACCAACACATTGTTATATTATTATTATTATTATTATTATTATTATTATTATTATTATTATTATTATTATTATTATTCAGCCATTCAGATGTCAATTTGATGTGTGCTTGAGATCACTGTCCTGTTGCATGACCCAATATTAGCCCAGCTTAAGTTGCTCAACAGTGAGATTTGTCTCAAATTAATTTTTATATACATGGTCTCATCAGTTCCAAGGATATTGTTCTAAAACTTTTGTGGCCTGGTCAGATGAAATGTTCAGACACAGCCATATTTAATTTAGAAAGACAGTTTCTTTTCCCTATCCATGCTTTCATGAAAGCCATTGTGGTTCAGTCTTTTTTTTCCTGATTATACTGTAATTAACATAAACAGAGGCCTATAGGTTATATGATATCAATCTTGTTTACTTGTAAATTGTATCTGAGCAAGTCTGACTTGACCTTGGACTTACTTTTCTGGGATACCCATTCCTTGGAAGATTGGCAACTGTCTTGAAGGCTCTATATTTGACAAATTGCTTTAAACAATTATTTTCAATTATTTTCACTGTTTTTTTGTTTGTTTGTTTGTTTGTTTGTTTCCAGATTGATGAGAAGCAAGACTGAGGTCATGGCTGATGTTCCCTTTTTTGGCATGATGTAGACACACACCTGAATGCCCCAGACCTGCTAAAACTGCATAAGAAAAAAAAAAAAAACTGGCCTTCCTATTTCATTGCTTTCAGAGGGGATAAATTTTTTTAACAAAACAGGGTCTGTCTATTTTTGCAAAAATTATAAGCAAAACATTCTAAATAATAAATTCTGGAATTAACACCAATGATAAAGTTATTCACTTGTACTGCAATAGGAGCAATATTCAACGTCTTTGAAAGAAAGCAATATTTCTTTGAAAGTCACAATTGTCTATATGCCATGTTTTTAAAACCCACCTGGAAACCCAATAGCTTTATTTATTCCTCATAAAACAAAAGAATATGCTTCCAATCTCCATTGAAATGTACCCTTGCGCTCGAGGTTTATTCGATCTGTGGTTTTTAGAGCAGAGTGTCTTTTGACAGGTTTTTCAAAAACACTAGGAAGATACCTTATTACCACCTGAGTCTTTTTATTGACTTGGAACAAAGCACACACATCCGCTCCCTTCATGTGTTCAATTGTTTTAAGTGGCTCATATTTCTAGCATAATAGTTGATGTTGAGTCCAAAATTCAGATTTATGAAAGGCAACATTATTTCATTCATCTGTCTGATATGTGAAAGGCAACCGTTTTGTAGTTCACATGATTTATGAGGTCAGGCAATAGAAAAGGATGCATGAGAAGAAGTTGCATTTATCAAAAGCTGTATTGTCTTCTGAAATAAATGTAAATTTTAAGACCGGAATACTTTACACTAAAATATTTATCCTTTGTGTGGTACTTTTGAAACCAATTTGTAAAATATATTACAAAATATGTAGCAAGTCGATACATTTTCCCACAATTTTTATCTGTGTGTATAGCCTATGTGTATTTTTCTATTTTAAAATAAACAAAGAAATATCTAGATTCATGTAATTATTAATATTATGACTCTTTAAAATGTTTTGTTTTAACATAACGTCATGTCATTGTAACAAAAATGATTTTCGTGTCAGTGATGTTCTATAAGGTTTATGTTTTAATGAAAAAACTTTAGAAACAGACAAACTTGCACATAGTGTATATGCACCTGTCAGGTATAACGTTGAAACCACTAATAGATTAACTGAATAATATTGAATATCTTGTTACAATGGCACTTATAAAATGGCGGGAAAATGAGCAAGCTTTAGGATCACAAGTTCCAGATGGTGATAGCTAGATGATTCGGTTGCATCTCTAAAACAGCAGGTTTTGAGGGGTGCACCTAGTACCTACCAAAAGTGTCCAAGTAAGAACCTATAGTGAAGCAGTAACAGGGTCATGAGGCCCAAGGCTCACTGATGTGTGTGTGTGTGGGGAGTGAAGGCTAGCCCATTTGGTCACAGAAGAGCATTTGTAGCAGAAATTACTGAAAAAGTTAATGCTGGAACATACAGTGCATTACAGCTTGCTGCATATGGAGATGGGTAGCCACAGACCAATCAGAGTGCCTTTTCTGACCGCTGTCTGCTGCATGCGAGGATCAGAACTGGACCAGAATGGAAGGAGTCTGAAGAATCTGAAGAATCTGTGGTCTGAAGAATTATGTCTTCTGTTACATCATGTGGAAGTGCATTGCTTACCTGAATAACAGATGGCTCCAGGATGCACCATGAGCATTGGACTTAAAGTATCTGCAGCTAACATTTTATATATTAATATATAACATTATATATATGAAACGTGGGAAAGAAAAAAAATAGGAACAATTACAACTGGAGATCACATAAAACGCACATAAACGCTTGGTAAAAAGTTGCAGCCACATTGTAAATATAGTACAAATACAGCTATTATTAATAGTAAAAGCACAAAAGAACATCTCCACATGAACAATGGCAAAAAAAAAAAAAAAAAAGTAAAATATTCTTACAGGATTTGGATTATGTCCGTAAAAAAAATCACTTGTTAGTGAGACTAATCAGAAAAAAGACTTTAGTTTGCTAGGGATCATATAGAGCAACTTTGGAGCAACTGAAAAATGTCATGTGGTCTGATAATTTCAGATTGATAGAAATTAGAAATTACATCCAGTATGAATCCTGTGACAAGTTGATTCAGATGTACAGATCAACTGGTCCTCTGTGGCATTAAAAAGTACAACATGTATAGTTAAAACTATATATAGTATAATTATATGTACAGCATCATAAACTCTCCATAAGTAGAGAAAATGACCAATGTTTTTTAAGCAATTGTTTAGCAAAGTTCCATATTTATAATAGCACAGTGGCTTAGTGGTAAGCACTGTAGCCTTGTACCTCCAGGGTCCGTATTCGATTACTTCCTTGGGGTCTGTGTGCATGAAGTTTGCATGTTTTCCTGTAGGACACCTGTATTGTAGGATAGTTGTGATTGTGTTTAAAGAAAATAGTCTGTAAGATAATTTATCCACTACAATTATCACAATTATTTAAATTATTATCATTTAATATAAAATATTATATAATAATATATTATAGCATATAATGACCTTGTACTGTATACATAGTTTACAAATCCACAGTAGTCACCACTAGAGCGCGCACTTTCTAATCCCGTTTATGAGCTCTGTTCTCGCGATATTTGCTCCTCGACTAATTCGAGCGGAAGTAGAACTGCAGCCTCTTTTCCGGCGGCCATAGCGGAATAATCGGTAGGGTAAGCGCTGTTGGTGAATCTGTAAAATTTCTATCTTTGTCCATCCGCGCCACTTAAGTGTGTATAAGATCCAAATCCCTGTTCGGTGATAAAGAATGTTATAAATGCTCATAAAACAGTGATATTTGTCAATAAGGTCCACGCAAACACACATTTACACGCCAAAAGGACGACCTAGCATAGCGCTACTTAGCATTCTCACACCGCTGTGTGTAGAGTAATGTATAGCCAGGTGTTTTAATTTTAATGAGAACGCACAGATCATATTGAGAGTTAGTATATTCATATAGGGAGTGGTTTATAGAACAGTGGTTTGGTTATTTTTAATACGTTATTGGTGTTAAATCGCTTCATATAGCCGACGGCTCCTCTTCACGTTCTCTTGTTATGGCAGTTAAATGATCTCGCCTGGTGACAGGAGTTAACTAGTCAACTCACTATTTTTTTTTTTTTACTTTTGAGAGTTGTGATAATTAAGGACTTGTTTATGCAGCCTAATAAAGTTTTTATGTTCTGTCTTGTGTACGGTTACTCCTTAAAACTTGGTGCAGAGTCTGAGCAATAGTTAAGTGTCCAGAAGTGATGTCCCAGGTGCACAGTGTATTATACTATATATTCTACTATATATATTATACTGTACATATTGTGTGTATATTATAGGCTTTATTGTGCTTCTTGTTAGTGGGCTGACTGGTCATCCTTTTTGTCATCCACAGCCATCATGAAGATCAATCCGTTTGTGACCTCCTCCCGGCGTAAGAACCGCAAGAGGCACTTCAATGCCCCGTCACACATCCGCAGGAAGATAATGTCTTCACCTCTGTCCAAAGAGCTCCGCCAGAAATACAACGTAAGGTCCATGCCTATCCGGAAGGACGATGAGGTCCAGGTAAGTCCCATCTGCACTGTGGAAAAATGGTCCTGTTATACATATTGTCTTGTCTTATGATCCCATTTTCTGCTCAAGCGCAAATTGCGCTGTCTGATGTACGAACAGTCGTTTTCTTTAATTGTAGGTTTATTGGTACATTTTTTATCATGCCCTCCAATCAGCCATAACATTGGCAACTGATAGGTTAATGCTGGTTCTGATAAAAAGGTGTCGGGGCACAATGCATTGCAGTATGTTGTGTATGGGGCTGCGTTGCTGCTGATCGTCTACCACCAAAAGCATCAACGAGCACATGAGCATGAGAACTGCACCATGGAGCATTGGAAGAAGGAGGTCTGCTCTGGTAAATCATGTTCCTAATATGTAGGTGCGTGTCGCTTACGTGCGGAAAAGAGAGCAACAGGATGCACTTTTAAAAGAAGTCAAGCTGGCGGAGCCTTTCATATGGATGTTACTTTGACATCTACCACCTAAACATTCCTGCTGACCAAGTACATCCTTTCATAGAAACAGTATTCTTGATGGCATTGGCATCTTTCCACAGGTTAGTGTGTCCTGATACAAATGGTTTGAGGAACACAAGAAGTTTGAAGTCTTGACTTGGCCTTCAAATTGTGCAGATCTCGATACAATCGCGTATCTGTTGGATGTGTTTAAAACGAAAAGTTCGATCCATGGAGAGCCCAACTTACAAGTATCTGCTACTGTTTTGGTCCTAGGTTCTACAGTACGTCTTCAGAATTCTTATGGAGTCCATTCCTAATCAGAGCTGACACGGTGACATATTACTTAATATTCATATTATGAATATTAAGGGCGGGGGGTCTCCTTAATATTGGTTGTTTGGCCATAATTATGTTGATGGGTGAAATGTGACATGGAGTACATTATGCAGGACAATCTCTTACTTGAATTTTTGTAAAGATTTTGTGATCTGGTACAGAGTGATGAATGTAAGACTTCAGTCTAAAACCAGATTAAATCAGCGTCGATCAACTGGGCAGTAAAAAAAAAAAAAAAAAAAAAATCATATGCGTGTTGTGTTGGACATTCTATAATTCAGGCTTCTAACGTCTAATAGTTATGGGATGTGTAACAGTATAGGACACATTTTACACCTAGTTAATTTTTATACTTCCATTCATATGAGATTTTGCATAAATATATTTATTCCTACTTCCTTGTGGTAGAATTGATTGTGTTTTAGACAGCTGTAGTGATGTTTTTTTTTTCTGTTTTAATCAACAGGTGGTTCGGGGACATTACAAAGGCCAGCAGATTGGCAAAGTCGTCCAGGTATACAGGAAGAAATACGTTATCTACATTGAGCGCGTGCAGCGTGAGAAGGCCAATGGAACCACTGTCCATGTTGGCATCCACCCAAGCAAGGTAGGAGACACAAGTTTTTTATTTTAGGGTGTTTTTACATTAGGCACGACTGATTTGTACGGTACCCAGGAATGATCTCTCCCGTTTCCCTTGGCTGGCCACCGTTCACCTTTAAAAAAATATATATATACATTTTTTCTTCTCTGGGTATGCTTGCGCATTTACATTCTCTGATGGAGCAGGTAGCAGAATGCACTTACTTGGTTTGAGTTGCCATGACACACCAGAAGAAGAGAACAGGGAAGATAACTTCCGCGTTATGCCTAATATTGATATTTTAGAGAAACTGTCAAAAGAAACGCCGTCAGGTGCCTTCCTACTTTATCAGCTGTGGCTGTGTAGGTTAGAGAATGAGATTGGTCTGTGCTTTTTGCAGACACAGATTTTGTTGGAGACAGACGGCACTGACAATACGTCTAAATGGCAATTTACTTTCATGCGCAGGTATGATTGGCTTCCGTGTCTAAATTAATTGGTGACCGAGAGCACCTCTTCAAGCGGACTCCGACACGGAGCCCGAGCATGGGACAATTCGGTACTCAGCAATCAAAATAACCCATACTTTGAGGTCAAGTGTTTGAATCAATCCCGGGGCCGTAATGTAAAAACGCTGTTAGAGTGGAGGCCTTAAAGATGTTTAGGCTTTAGTGTTCCATGCATGTTAAATTGTGAGATATTTAGATTGTGTGTATCCACATAAATGCATTCAAGATGAGTTTAATGCACGATTAACGCACATCATTTTCAGCATTGGTGTAAACACATCCTTCTCTCTACATCCTGTTTAATAACTAAAACCACTCTCGAAGCATTATAAAATGTGGCTTTAGACCAGAATTCAACTTTTTTGGCAACTGTGCATATCCTATGTTCAGTCTGCCGTGTTGTGACCCCCAAAAAATGAGCCCAATGCTGTGTGTAGTGCCATGCCTGCGCAAGTAAGGAGAACAGCAGACTAAACAAACTTGAGCTATGTCTCAAATCACATGCTTGTATAATATTGTAGACTGGTTTTAAAGACAAAACACATTAACCAATGTCAGTAGAATAAAGGCTTATTGTCTTTTTAATTACAAAACCATGAATTTAGCTTAAAACCTGCTGACAGTATGGTTTTGTGTGTTTATACTCTTGTGGATGTTTTGCATTAGTACAAGAGCTTCTTGTACATACAAATGTCAGCTCACAGCTTGTGATCATGGCAGAAAATTAAAATGAGAAACATACAGAGCTTGTTTTAAATGTTTTCAGGTAGGCAAGTAACTGATGAGGTCAAATTAAGTGTGTGGAAAAGGAGTTCGTAAATGCAAATAAAACAAGGTAATGTTATGAGTTGCAAATATCGTTAAAGGAGACAACGTGGACAGATACAATGCACACAACATTTAGGAGTAAACAAGGTCTTGGATGTGTCTGTAATCTAATACAGTATTTCCCAACCCTGGTCATGGGGACCCCCCCTGTTCTGCACATTTTAGTGTTTTCTCTGCTCCAAAACACCCACCTCTAATTATTTAAATTGGCTAATAAACAGAAATGGGTGTTATGGAGCAGAGAAAACACTAAAATTTGCAGGACATTGGTTGGGTTCTTCATGACCAGGGATGGGGAACCTATGAGCTAATAGGTATTTATTCCATCAGTAAGGAGCCCTACACACCACACTGATTTGTTTCGTTTTCATTAGTGGAGAGCCACCTTGTGGAAGGGAAGCTGCTTGAATTTGAAAGTGACCCTGTGAGGACAGCTAAAGCCCTCTCCATTCTGTGCGGTGCTTCTTAGTTGGTTTTAGCTCATGTTGGTCCATTCATGCTTGATTTGTCAAATATTTATACACAAGTACAGGTGATGGGTTTCCTTTTTAAAATGCATCAAGCTCAGGTGGAGTCGGTTACCGATTCTAAAGGCTCAGCTGACTTTAATTTTTTTTTGTTATGAACAAAGTTAATAGCACCATCAAGATCCCTACACAATGTATTACAAACAAGTTGGATAAAAATCACTCAATTTTAAAGATTCTCCAGGGGGGAAATGACCTACACTTTCTTGTGCCTAAAGATTATTCTATATTGAACTAGATAAAACCCAATTTAGCCAGTCCTAATTGTATTGAAAAACAGTATTTGCTTTACTGCTCTGAGCACTTACTCCTATATTTTGGCTCGTGGAATTTACACGAAGAAA
Source organism: Clarias macrocephalus (assembly GCA_011419295.1). Lineage (NCBI taxonomy): Eukaryota > Metazoa > Chordata > Actinopteri > Siluriformes > Clariidae > Clarias > Clarias macrocephalus. The sequence continues at coordinate 35,200 of JAAGKR010001553.1, read as the reverse complement.
ATTTAACAGCAGACAAAAGATGGGCTGCGTGTGTAAGATTAAAATGGACATGTATAGCGTGCAGTGCTTTTGAATGTTCCCATGTCTTAAATGTACACAATATTGTGGTAAATTAAGCACGTGGTAGCAATTGTTTTGCAGCCCAGATAGAAGTGGCCTTTTTGAATGCCGTGAGGTAAAGATCTAGTTGATGTTTGCTTTACTTTGTCATATGGTACTTTACATTATAAAAGCTCTTACACGGCCACAAGTGTTTATTCACTGTTTTTATACACTGCAGCAGTTTCTTAGCAACACGGTTTCTTTTATTCATTGTTACTTCAGGCAAGGAAGGAAATGCCAGGCTTTTCGATGATTTTATTCTTTTTTCTTTTTTCTTTTTTTTTTTTTAAGACCAGAGAAGCATGTTGAACTGTTATGTAAAACAATTTCTTCTCTTGAAATGATAGCAGTCTTAATTCTTCTTAGTTTGCTATAGCAACCTGTTTTAATCCTTAAAATGTTAAGCTTCTCTAGTCCCATTTTGCTTTAGGCAGACAGCTTGTTGCTGTATTTACTACAAATCTAAATCTGCTCCTCCTTTTTTCTGCTTACAGGTTGTGATCACCAGGCTAAAGCTTGACAAGGATCGCAAGAAGATCCTGGAGCGCAAAGCCAAGTCACGGCACGACAGCAAGGAGAAGGGCAAATACAAGGAGGAGACTATTGAGAAAATGCAAGAGTGAACATTACCTTTTTGCTAACAATAAACGTCTGAGGAAAAAAGTTGCATTATGACTTGTCTCTTTTTTTCTGTGAAAATTGTGTGGGGTAGGAGGGAAGTGATTACACAGTTAATTTATTTTTAAAATGCACCTGCTTTATAGGGTAAAGTAGTAGTTTGTTTAATTTCATTAGAGATCCTTTACACTCCTATGTACTAATTTCCTAGCTGGGTAGAAATATTTGCTAGTACATACAGTATCTGAACAAACTAGCTTGTTAGTATCTAATATTAAAGAATTAGTATATGGTACATTGTTTCTGAAGTTTACCAACAGAGGTGCTGGGATTTGAGATAATGACCAGTTGTTGTCCCAGAACTGGAGCCACCACTGCTGATCTACTGCACTTGAGTGGAACAAACCCAGACTGTGGTGTTAGCTGTTTTTATCACAGCATTACACAATTGCAAAATCTGGGAATTAGGAAAGGGGAAGTGTGAATTTAGAGTTAAAGATGTCTTAACATTTTTATATTAAATTTGCTATTTAGTATGAAAAATAAGTTTAAAAGTAATTAAGTGTGCGGCATTCCCTACAGTAATCCCTGAATAGCTCATAGCGCGTATCCTCCGCAAAATACACATCACCATCAGTCGGCACCTGTGCACGACACATCACTTAAAGATCCGACTCCTCATTTCAAGAACTGACTCCTTACCAAACAACACTTATTCAAAGATCCGACTGCGTGAACGACGCATCACTTAATGAGCCGACAGTTTTATGAATAACATTTCAAGAACCAACTCCATCTAAACTATGCTTAAACGACGCTTATTAAAGAACCGACTCCGTGAGGGGAATATCACTCAATGAGCCGACTCCTACTTGAATGACATTCCAAGAATTGACTTCTTCGCAAACGAAACACTTAAAGAACCGACTCCGTGAACAACGACTCACTAGTGGCAACAGCTCCAACGGACGCAGGAGTAAAGTAATAATTGGGGACAAAAACCTTGCTGGTGCTTTTGGGCATTTGAATTTGAATGTCATAAGTACAAGGATGTGGGGAAAAACAGCATAAAAATATACGAAATGTAAGAGTAAAACAGAGAAGTGTAACAGAACAGTTAGTAACAGTGGCTCCGCCTACCGCCTGTAGTCACGTGACCGACACGGACTGCTGTTGTGAAGTTTGTGGAAGTTTGGTGAACCCTGCTACAGAGATTCTTATTCCATTAAAACTACGCTCCTGTTTGTTGGTTAAAGAAAGCAAACCATGGCGGAAAACACCTTTGTCATCTCAATTACCGTAATGACGGTGTTTTGGGGCATTGTTGGAGGAGTGTTGCCGTGTTTTATTCCTAAAGGACCAAATAGAGGGTGAGTTGATTTTAGCTTCGGAGCTATTCATCCTGTCTGAACCTGAAACTGGGAGTTATAAATAAGTAATTATATTTCTCCTGAACATGTGACATGTAAAATTAATTAGGCAAGGGCTTGATAACTTATCTCAACTCTTTAGACAGTATATTCGACGTATTGTTTTAGGCTTAAACTTACTTCTGAACAAAGTTAGCAATCGGCTTAAGGAGGTGACAATCACGTGACGAGGCTTCGCTCCACTGAGAGATTTTTTACACCTTGTTCATAAGCACATGAGGAAGGGAAGAGCAATCAAATGATCTCTGACTTTCTTATAAATGAGATGCTATTATTAACTAGACCTTTAAATATATTTTTTCTATGAACGAATATTAACGAAAAAAGTGGAAACCTTGTGTAGGGAAAGATTAATCATACAGACTCCTTCGTCATGACGCACAGGATATGCAGCAGGAGTCACGTGACAGTCAAATGACCTGAGAAACCAGCTTCAGTATGCCATTTAATTTCACATGTTGGTTGAATTCTTTTATTTTAATATATATTTTTTATTTACCAGGGTTATTGTGGTTATGCTGGTCCTAACTGCAGTTTGCTGCTACCTCTTGTAAGTATGATTTTCATCCATGCAACTAGGGTTACCTTCAGTAATATCCTCCCTAACCCCTAATATTCCCCCAAACTGTGTAATTCTCACAGAATTCTAAAGGTCCTCCTTATTTATGTTCATGGTTGGCTGAAAGTCAGATGTAGCCTTTGGGGAACAGGCTTTACAATAGTATTGATTACTGAGAAAAAGCACAGGCGGGTCAATGCAGCAGTCCCAGAGACCTGATTGGTCACAACAGATCAGAGATTCTGTGAGATTTCTATGAAAGGCACATGTACTGGATGATAGTAATAATGATGATGTCCAAAGTAAAAAAAAAAAAAAAAGTATTTATAATTAAGCAATATCACATGAGAGGGAGTGCTGGTTAATAAATGGTGTTTGAAGAACTGTTGTACAAAAGCAGTACAGCTTGACAAACGGTGTGATGTTGCTTTCATAGAACACCATTTATTTTTAACTGATTATAATTTGTTTGTTTATTTAACCAGTTATTTTGCTCCAATAACACCTATCCAAGACATAAGGCAGAAATAACCAACCGTGACTGGTGAAGCTAGCGACCGACAATTAGTGTAATTAACAGGGGCGGGGGATGTAGTTTTAAACATTTACCGGTACTATGTAGCCAAAAGGTGAAGAATAAACAATGGAGCTGGTAGACTGTCCTGTAAGTCTCATAAGTTTCACTTTATATTTTAGAATATTAGCTTAATTAACTTCTGGGTTAACTAGATGATTCTAAAAATGAAATCACAGTTTGTGGATGTGAAATCTTAAATGAAGTAACTACAATTACATCATGAGATATAGGGGTAAAAAAGACTCCAAAACTATACATATTTCATATTTAAAGGATATAAACTCTATTTATGCTCTATAACTTTATTATTTAGTTAAATGTCAAAAAGCTTCTAGTTGAGCTGTGGGTGAACTTTTGGCATTAAAAGTAGAAATGCTTCAGGTGATTAGTGTAACCATGTAGAGCAGGGATGTACAAATTTGTTGCTGGAGGTCCAGTGTCCATCAAAAGT
>JAAGKR010001553.1:0-31443 GCA_011419295.1 Clarias macrocephalus | reverse complement strand
ATTTATAATTAAGCAATATCACATGAGAGGGAGTGCTGGTTAATAAATGGTGTTTGAAGAACTGTTGTACAAAAGCAGTACAGCTTGACAAACGGTGTGATGTTGCTTTCATAGAACACCATTTATTTTTAACTAATTATAATTTGTTTGTTTATTTAACCAGTTATATTGCTCCAATAACACCTATCCAAGACATAAGGCAGAAATAACCAACCGTGACTGGTGAAGCTAGCGACCGACAATTAGTGTAATTAACAGGGGCGGGGGATGTAGTTTTAAACATTTACCGGTACTATGTAGCCAAAAGGTGAAGAATAAACAATGGAGCTGGTAGACTGTCCTGTAAGTCTCATAAGTTTCACTTTATATTTTAGAATATTAGCTTAATTAACGTCTGGGTTCCTGGGTTAAATCCCAAATAGCGTTAAATGGAAAATTTGTCTGCGAACAACAGTGTAATTAACAGTACCTGGGACGTGAAGTGATGCATATGGTTAAACGTCACAGTGCAGTTACTATTCTCTAATAAGATTATTTGGTCAACTGTGGTATAAATAATAATGTAGTTCTTTATACAACAGTTAGTTCTACAATTATTAATAATAATCACTATTTGTCTAACACTTTTTAACCATTCAAAGTAATCTACATAGAGAATATTAGGTAAAATGGGCCAAATTAACTAGATGATTCTAAAAATGAAATCACACTTTGTGGATGTGAAATCTTAAATGAAGTAACTACAATTACATCATGAGATATAGGGGTAAAAAAGACTCCAAAACTATACATATTTCATATTTAAAGGATATAAACTCTATTTATGCTCTATAACTTTATTATTTAGTTAAATGTCAAAAAGCTTCTAGTTGAGCTGTGGGTGAACTTTTGGCATTAAAAGTAGAAATGCTTCAGGTGATTAGTGTAACCATGTAGAGCAGGGATGTACAAATTTGTTGCTGGAGGTCCAGTGTCCATCAAAAGTTTGTACTTCACAAACACACCCACTGAACCTGGCAATTGATAGATTAGTTGAATCGCCTGTGAACCATAGAAAAATAACCAAACTGTGCTAGATGCTGGTGCTTCAAGACTTGGATTTGTGCCTGATTTTAGAGCTTTAATTTAGAGCTTTAAGTGTAATAAGCAGAAACACATCCAACCCATTAGATGAAGAGGAATATTTTAAAGAATTCTAACAACCACACGGGGGCAGCACATACACTTAATTCCTCTTGTTCCTCATCAATGGGTTTTTACCAGATTTCACACAATTTATCAAGAGACGTTTTCCCCCCACCCAGTTCCATGAGGTGTGTAGTAATACCACACAGGAAGTTTGTATTTTTTTTTTTTTTAAGATCTGTTGTTGCGAAGGTGATGTATTTGTTTTGACCTCATGTCTGTTTTTTTTTCTAGCTGGCTGATTGCTATTCTGGCCCAGCTGAACCCACTGCTTGGGCCCACACTCAGCAATGACACCATATGGTACCTCTACCATCACTGGAATTAATTTTTAATCATATGCTCCTTGTCTAACAGGTAAGCATGCAATCATAGCTTAGCTTTTTCAGGTTACACTTATAACCAATTCGAATTGGTAAATTAACAGTAAGCTATTTTTTCCCTGCAGATGCGTGTGTATGGCCAAACATTCCTTTCATTTTCTCACAAAAGGAAGATGGAATCCATGCAGTGCCTGGTTGTGCTGTTAGGTGTGATGTATAGATTTGCTTGGTCGTCTTTTAATTGAAAGACTGTACAACCCGAACAATTTTTTTTTATGTTTCTATACGTTGCCAAAACCCCATGTCCTTGTATGTGGAGTATATTTACTCTGGTTCTGTTAATGCATTTGTGATCTTTTTGTATTTATGTAACTGAAAAGATGGAATAAAGATCTCTAGCTGATGTAACTTGTTCCAGCAGAGCTTGTTTAATTACTCTTCATGTAGTAATAAGAAATGTTTTAAAAGTCAAAATACAGAAATAGTTTTTTTAAAGCAGTAAACAGATAGTAACTGTGCAGGACAACTTGATTTTCAAGACACATGACATTTCCAAGACACAACTCATTTATCAAAATGCATAGGTTTGGATAGAAACTGCAACCAAAAAACAAGTCTGTGAAAAACTGACTTTAGTAGTTACTGACTTTAGTAGTTTAGTGGTTCAAAAGGTTCACTATAAAATTGATCATCAAATCAGTTTCTCCTAAAATATAACTGTTTAAAAATTAAAAGAAGAATGTGAAATATTTTGTCATGGTATTGATATTATATTGTCATATTGCCTAGCCGTGCATAAACTGTCTACAAGTTTGTCCTCATTCGCAATGAGTCTTTCCCTAAACACAATTTTAATTTTTCTACACTACCACACAGCAGGAGTCTCGCTCATCCTTAAATGTCTTTAGGGATTCTGGGTCTGGATTGGGTACACTCGCACTCTTCTTTTTGTACACGTCTACTCGAGGGGCTGCTGCTGGACACCTGCTCTTTGGCTTGGCACACAGGGCAGCAGGCTGTAAGGCCTTTCTGTCTGCAAGATGTGCAGGATAAAACAAGCTGGCAGCAGAAATCAGTAGAGCAGAGCTGATACTTGTCCCACGGAGTCCCGCAGTACCTACAGTCTGTAGCAAATTGAGATAGACAGGAGCAGATTATTTCAGTGGGTAACTATAAACCTATATGGATAATAAAATGGCTGAGAGTATAGATCCATGGTGAGTGTCTTTGTTTGATTTGATATTTTGTATAATATTACACAATACCTGAGATGATGTCACTGTTGAAGGAGATTGAGTAACGCTCATCAAACACAAAAAGCTTGCCACGGTAGAAACCGTCAGGAAACTGCTCCAGATACTTATGAATGCCGCCCTTCAGCTGGTAAACTTCCTTACATACGTTCTGCACAAATACACCTCCCTTATTAACCATGAATAAAACACACTCAAGTCTCATAAACTTGAATACTCGATCTTTTTATTTAAACTCACTTTCGAGCAGAGATATGCTGACCCTCGTTCACACCGTATTCCTCCAGTGCAGTACATCAGCACCTTCTTATTGCGGAACAGGTCCAGGTTCTTGTCCACATAGTCAGGGAAGTAGCTGAATTTTCGGATATCCGGCGCCAAGCAATTTTTAAACTGACCCTAAAGGGTAAAAAGAATAAATAAAATCACTGCATAATAGACTATAGCGAATACTAACATTTCTTCTAAAACAGGCTTACTATTTTGCTCTCATAGAAGTTTCTACAGTCCAGCAGAATTGTATCATTGTTTGAGGAGCCATTTTTGAGGAGAGACTGCACCTCCTTGTGGAACTCTTGAGGGTCCAGATGTGTTCCTATGTGTGAAAGAATTCCACTCAACATCAGCTACAATATACAGGTGTCTTTAGATTTCACTCATGTAAAATTTTCCATGTTTAGTTGTGTGTGTGTGTGTGTGTGTGTGTGTGTATGGAAAATAGCAATAATCCCAATTAAGATGCATTCAATTCCAAAGTGGAATAATATAAATTGTGGAAAATAAAACTTGATTGTTCTCTACCTGCTAATTTGTAGGAGATTATATCTGGATCCACACCCATGGGGACGATTTCTTTATACACGCCAACCTTAAGATCACTAAAGCACTCAGCACCACCTTCACTGGTCTGAACATTAATTAAAAAAATATATTTGAAGTAATTTTCTAGAAGACTGCATTACAATGGGGAATAAATGTAATTTTTGCTAGTTTACCTTAAAGTCTTCCACTTGCATTACTTGGAATATGGGATGTGCCAGCATTGCCTTGATGTAAAGGCTCGTGGCTGTTTTTGTTCCGCCAACTGTTCCATTGATGCCCTCTGTGGCCACGCGTACCTGCACGAGAACAAAATGTCATGCAGTGAAAGACATACCACAGTAATACCTTAAAAAAAGAGAAAAGCATACTGTTTACCTTGCCGGTGAGGCGAAGCTTTGAACACAGCTTATTCTGCCAGTCACAAATGATCCTGGGCTCTTTTATCTGACAATAGCAGTAATACAAGATGACTTCACCTGGACCTCTGCAAGCGATCACACAGACACATCATAAGCATGTAGTCATGTACAGACAGTAACGATCAAGACCTGCAGAATTAAACCTACTCGCTAAGCTTGTCCTCGGAAAAATGGCTTGTATCAGGCATCCAGAAGGGAGCATTTTTTGACTGGTAGTCGTTGTCCTGGTCTTGTACGGAGCCATTAGCATTGGCTTGCTTCCGCATCTGATCCAGTGCTGCACTCGTGAGCTCGTCAATCTCGTTCGCATGGACATTGGAAACGTGCTTGTGGATAGACGAAGGGTCTGAGAATGCCTCGTCGCAACAGTGCCAAAGAGATGAGGTGTCTACTTCGGTCTTCAGGATCCTCTTAGATTTCACAAATGTTGCGAAGGTCTGGAAATAAAACAAAAGTTCAATAAGGAGACAATTCTATACATTTTTATCAGAAGTACATTAAGTCAATCAAAAGTTTATTCATCAATTGTACTATATATTCAAGACACAAATTTGCTTGGCAAGCCTGGGGTTAAAGCTCAGGATAAAGAGGCCTTTACTGTGGGAATTAAAATAGTGTCTGTTTTGGAGTCATCTGACCTAAAAACCATATGTTTTTTCCCCCCACATTGTCTTCAACAAACTCAAAATGGATTTCATAGATATTCTATAAAAAACAGGCTTGTAAGGCGCTAAGAACTATTCCAGAACAGCTGAACTTTGTCTTAAAATAAAAAACTGACTGTTGTGGTTACTGATTCACCTAATGACATTTTTTTCATGTATTTGAAAAAAAAAAATCTTGTTCTAGAATGAAGAAAATAAATCCAAACTTTTTACTACTGTATGTATTGTAATAATATCAAATCGCCTATTCCCTGATGATTCCTGTCACTACTAGTCACTGACCTGATCTCTAGATGGAGCCTTGGCTTTATGATAGTCTTTCCATTTTAATAATGGATTTAATGGCGCTTCATGGAATGCATTTTTCTCTCCATCCTTTTTTCCAGACAAACCTTTAAATTAAAACCCTTTTTTCCCCTTCAAAATACTGTCCCAGCTTTGTTTCAATATCTCCTTGGTTTATGTATTGTTAGGGATTGTCTGGATTTGTCTATAACTCTATGACCATCCAGAAACATGTAGGTCAAACACTTATGCAATCATGACTTCTTTTAATTTATTTATTTGTGAATAATAAATACTACAAACAAGAGAGTTGAATAGTTAAAGACAAGCTGGTGCAAATATACAACATTAGACACAAAACATAACCACAATCAACCCAATGGAAACTAATATGATTACCAACAGAATAAACAGAAGGCACATTCTGACATGCTGGTATCACTGACAGGTTTAATACATTAGACACTTATTATTTTCTGTTTCTACTCTATGGCTTATCGTGTACAGGGTCGTACAGGAGACACCGCTGATTACTCTTGCGCAAATAATATTTGTATATAAGATAAATCAACATACCTTCTTCTTTAAATAAGAGTAGCATTTGCGAGTTGTGGGAAACTCGGATTGCTCTCGTTTCTCGTGTTTAATGTTCAGAGGATTAAGACACTCGACGTCCAAATGAATAAAAACACCTTCTCCCAAATCCTCCCCTTCCATCATATTGTTAGTGAACTGAACCCAATGCGCTTACAGAAGTTAAAACACATGTATGAGCATGTAAGGCTAATTAACTCACTATAAAACACAACATTATCATATATATAAAACTTCAGTCTTCTCTAAGCCCTGTGTAGTCATTAAACCGTCTAAACAGGTAACCTGTTCATTTAAAACTTCTCCATGCAGCTCGATAGAAGCTCTTTCTAAGTAAAATAAGGACCGAACCCAAATATCCACACACATCCTACATCAGTGCACTACCTCTGGTATAAGGCAACACCTTTTACACTTTATATAGTGCACTAGACATTCATTACCGCTGCGATTTGAAAGTAATCCCAAAAAAAATGCTAGTTTGTACTTCCGGTTTGGAGGCACTTTTACCTCGGAAGTGTTCCTCCCATGCCTGACCCCCTTTTATGGCTAGCTGCTTGTAGCCATCATTGAGGCGTCTCGCGCTGTGCAAACTTACACACGTTAGTTGATAAATTTGGAGAAGAGCGAAAAATAAAGCTCAAACGGAAGTTTTGTGTTCAATTTAAAAAGAGCTAAACTTCGTCGGGGAGATGTCCAGGAGAAGGCATAGCGACGAAAATGATGGTGAGTTCTCTCTCTCATGTTTTCTAACTAGCTTACTCTTGCGTGTTCCCCATCCGTATTCAAACACGCCCCGCCTGCTTGGATTTCACTGGTTAAATCGTTCACGCGCTGCATACTGATTGGCGGAAGCGGCCGGATGCGGTCTGCCACTCAATGAACAGACCGCGGCTTTTGTTGGAAAACGGGTGGGCATAAAATAACCCAACGGTTGTACAATTCTGCTGTTGAACGAGTTGATGTCTGAATGGAAATTTGTTCTATAAAAGAAAACCCTATGGATGAATATGAATTGTATCGCCTTTTTTTTACTTTCCCCAGAGCAAAACATTTCCCCAAACATGTTCGTTACTCATTTCATTAACAAACACCGCTAGCTTTGTCACACCATGCCTGTTAGTTTTAATGGAAACGAGAGTTTAAATACTTCAGTCGGTTAATAATAAGGTAGTCAAAATGTTTCCGCTTATTTTGAGCAACACTTGTCTTTATTAACTGAATTCATAGATGTTTTCACATGCGCGCTCTCTCTCTCTCCTTCCCTCCCTCTGTCTCGAAGTCGGAGTGGTCAAGTTGTCTGGATTCCCAGCCACAACTGTATTTGGATTAGATAAGATGTCCCGTACCTTCAGAGTCACGTGTGGCTCTGTGTGAACTGGGTCGCAAGGGGCCTAGAGCCTATCCCAGGAGACCTAGGCATGAGGCAGGGTACACCCTGGATGGGGTGCCAATCTATGAATGAATAGATTGAATTAAACTTTTCCAAACTTCATTGTGCAAACTACATGTGCAGAGACAATGAAATGAAGTTAGCATCCAACAGGAAAGGCATAAGTAGCTTATTTACAATAAATAAGTTAAAGGAGGTCATGGGCCTGTGTATACAGGGGTGAGATTGATTTAATGTACAGAAGGTGCAGTAGTTTATGATAAATTCATAATAAGTTCATGGTATATATTAAACACTCAGTCCTGTTACGACCTGTGACGATACAATCTGTAACTGACTCTATAGTGCTGACGGATTTCATAATAAAACTCATAAGAGGACTTGGATGACCTTCTGGAGAGTTTATTGAGAGATAAGCTCCCAGACCTCGGGTCATCACAAGTAGCTGCACAAATTGTTGTTTGAAATTGTTATATTGCACAATGCAACTTTTTGGCCTTTGATGGAAAAATACAGAGTAAAAGTGGGGATTAAAGCGTAATATCAGGAGACTGTGGGGTGGGGGTAAGAAATGTAGAGAATTTATTATTTTTCTTTAATCTAAAGAAGAAATCTATAGAGGCGTTTCGGGTCAAGGTTAGGGTGCACCTTCAATGCTTTTGGTTTAGTGATGTATTTCCCACATTCTAGAACAAGACTCAAAACTATGAAATAACTAGTATGTTATTAGATTATTTATTAACAACAAAAAGACGCATCTCAAAATCTCAATAAGATTATTGCATATTTTAGATGCCTTCAGCATCATTTTACAATGTAGAAAGAAATCAGGAATGGAATTAGATGTGTCCAAACTTTTGACATGCAGCATTCTTATTTTATGAATACAGCATTCTTATCTTATTTTAATACAAACTAAATTGTCTCATCCAATAGGTGGGCAGCCTCACAAAAGGAGGAGGACGTCTGAGCCGATCGAAATTGAAGATCGACTTGAATCACTGATATGCAGAGTTGGAGAAAAAGTAATGTACCAGGAAAAATTAACATAAGTTAAAGTTCCTATATACGCAGTGTGTTATATACACACATACACACACTATGTATAAGCAGTATCGTATACAGTACGGATTTTACCCGAAAGTGTTTTTTTTTTTTTTTCTTTATCAATTTATTCAACATGGACTGACATTGTAATTAATAGAGGCCACTGGCTGCTCTTTCCTTTTTATCTCTTTTATTTTTCTCCAGAGCACTTCATCTTTAGAAAGTAATTTAGAAGGCCTTGCAGGTGTCCTGGAAGCAGATCTTCCTAATTACAAAAACAAAATCCTGCGCATCTTATGTGCTGTGTAAGTATTTCTTGGTGTGATCGAGGTTTCTGTTGCCAACATATCATTTAAGTGACTAGCATAAAATTCTTGTGAATAGCACATGTGAAATTGTGACCTGTCCTATTGAGTCAGGCAGTTTTGTTCCATGGTCAATGGTGTGCAGTAGGAAATGTGTAAAATTTTCACTTTTGGCTAAAATCGTTTGATAAATATTTAGTTCCAGATCCTTCCTTTTGTTTGTACTTTCTTATTACATCACACAGTCATCATTTAAATATTCTAGAAATAGGATTTTGATGTTTCTCAGCAAATGGACATGATACAGTAATAAACTTTGTATCAAAATCGAGCTTATCAAAGCAGGAGTCTAAAGAGATTCATGAATCAGATCACTCAAAATCCACCTTAATACCTGATTTGATGAGTTATGGGTCACAAATATAATGTCCTTTGGCAGTGCTCGTCTGTTACCAGAGAAGCTCACCGTCTACACGACACTGGTGGGTCTGTTAAACGCAAGGAACTACAACTTCGGTGGGGAATTTGTTGAGGCCATGATCAGGCAACTGAAGGAGACGCTCAAGTCAAACCTTTACTCTGAAGCTGTTTACCTGGTAAGCAGTACTTTACGTATGAGAGAGAAGGGAATTTTGTAATTTTATTTATTTTTTTATTAAACATTTAATTTGTATTTCTGCCTCAATAGGTGCGCTTCCTAAGCGACTTGGTGAACTGCCATGTCATTGCAGCTCCTTCTATGCTTGCCATGTTTGAAAACTTTGTCAGTGTCACACAGGAGGAGGACATACCACAGGTTAGGGTTTCAGAAATATTTTGAAGACCTCACTCAAGCCCATTGCTCAAACATGAGAAAACATGAGAAAAGTATAAGTTCATTGATACCAGTAAGTGTAATGAGGTAATGTTTTACAGGTGCGTTCTGACTGGTACGTGTATGCTGTTCTGTCCTGTATGCCGTGGGTTGGGAAAGAGCTCTATGAGAAAAAGGACGTGGAGATGGATCACCTCTTGAATCAGATTGATAACTATCTGAAGTACGTCATAAATCCTTTTTTTTCTGTTTGTTCTTTAAAGGTCTGTATTTTTTGAACTTTAAATTTATGAAAATATTTTTTAAGTCGAAAAGGTAAGGGTTTAATGCACATTACCAAAGATTTTATTTATTTATTTATTTATTTGGTCATGCTGTATATTATTTAAGAATGCTTTGAACATGACAGCAGTGCTGCTGGTACTGGAATGATCTCAAAACAGTATATTAAAATTAGGTCACCATTTTAGAAGCAGTCAATTCTTGGGCTGCATCAAGCAAAGAAAACATTTAAGGGGATTTTAAGGTCCTGGAACTGGGTTAAGAACCTTTCAACATATTATCAAAACCTGGAAGGATAGTGTTGAATTGTCAACTTTGTGAAAGAAATGTCGTCAGAAAAAAATTATGAATGGTTATCTCATACACACTTGCATTTCCATATACACACAATGCTGCACGATTGATCGAGGGGGGGGGAAATCATGTTCTCGATTCATACGTACATGTGAGCTCATTTTTTACATAGATTTACTTGCATGTATTTCCTTGCATTCAAATCATGCTACGTTCATGTGTTCACTTGTGTACTTGACAACGATCCTAGACCGCTACAGTGCCTTGCAAAAGTATTCATATCCCTTTAACTTTTCCACATTTTGTCACATTACAACCACAAATGTAATTGTATCATATTGTGACATTATGGGATAGATCAACACAAAGTGTAGGGAAAATTATAAAATGTTTTCAAAGTGTAAAAAAAAAAAAAAAAAAAGTGTGCATTTATATTCAGCCCCCTGTACTGTGATAGATACCCCGAACTAAAATCCAGTGAAACCAATTGACTTCAGAAGTCACCTAATTAGTGAATAGAGTCCATCTGTGTGCAATTTAATCTATAAATAAATACATCTGTTCTGTGAAGCTCTCAGAGGTTTGTTAGACAACATTAGTGTGCACACAGCATCATGAAACCCAAGGAATGTTGTGGAGAAATTTAAAGCCAGGGTTAGGTTATAAAAAAAACATTCCAAACTTTGAACATCTCACGAAGCAATGTTCAATCCACAATAGAAAGAGTATGGCACAACTGCAAACCTACATTTATTAACTGGAAAAGTTCAAGGGGTAATAATAATTTTTGGCAACGTATATCAGTCACACTTATTGACCCACTCACAGTGTAAAACAAAACAATATTAATTCACCAAACAGATTAGCAAGTTATTCTTTTAGATTAGTCAAATTCAGTCAAACAACTCGTTTGCTTCGGTCACCTCTCTCTTCCTCATTTACAGCGTTCCGCTTTCACTCATGTGACGTGTAAGGAGGCGAACATAAACAGATGAGTCAGTTTACTTGGTGGAGTTTGAGTACTATGTCTCAGTCTTCATCCAAGAAACCTAAGTGTAAATCTGAGTTCAAATTTTATTTTCAGTCACTCATTAGCGGGGGCTCAAATTATATTTCTGCTTTCCCCCCAAGCAAGCCAACTTGGTACAAGTTCAAGAACAAGCAAACAAACTGAAAAGCAGTTGAATGCACACTCCTTATATACTGTTAATGAAAGAATGATGTTATTCACAAATCAAATCAAAATTGCTCTTACCATATATCCCTTATGTCTTTATCAGCAATTACTTCATCAGCCAAATATAACTGTGCAAACCCTATTAAAATTTGTTCAATAGTTTTTACGTGATGCGTGCATGCACAGAAAGAGACAAATTTAAAAAAAACATCTTGTGTTCCATTACTCATCTTGCGTCCCCTCAAATAATTTTTTCGCAGATATCTTCAGTGTACAGACACACCAACTTTACAGTATTATATGTATAGATTATCCAGTGTTTTCTGTTAAATCTATTCCTATTCCTGTAGCAGATTAAACTGTACTTTTGCACATGAGTTTGTCATGGATTCTTCCAACCTTTACCTGATGAGATGATGAGTGCTCGGCACAGTCGCAATGCTCCCTAGGCACACACAACCCTATTCATACCCTATTCATATTCTCCAGAAGAAGTGCCTCATTGAGAGTCCCTTGCTCGTTGTTTGTGTATTTTATGTCAGGGCCAGTGTCGACCCCTCCCTATCATGCAGGTGTTGTGCTCACCATGATTTTAAGCGTGACAGAACCCTGCTTCCCCAGGTCCTCTGTATCTTTCAATCCTTTCCAAATATATGCATACATTTGACACTTTAAGTAATGTGAATATATTTGAAAGTTTAAATACTATAAATAAATGAAATGTTGTACTGTAAACTATTTATTTAATTGCAGACTACCTAAGAAACTCTGACAATTACCATCTGCTGATAAAAATATTAATTTTTTATTATATTATTAAATATATTTATTTTTATTTTATTTGTATTCATATGTTTTGGTTGAGAAAATGAGGATTGTGTGAGAATCGTTATCTCATTTCCCATAGAGAAAAATTATGATTTACATTTTAGCAAGAATCGTACAGCCCTATCCTGACAATGTGATGAGAGCTCAGAGGATTAGGACTAAACAGCAGTGTGACCATAAGGCAACCACTGGTTAGTGAGACTAATCTTATTTAATATTGTAGGGAGCATAAAGCTTGGCCTTCAGAGTGATTGGGAACAGGTCATGTGGTCTGAAGGTTTTAGATTGACCCATCGCTTTAGAATAGGGTCCGTCATGGTAAGAATTGAAGCACAGGAAATGGCCACTGTACAAGCCTCTGAAGGCAGTGTTATGATCAGGGGTTGCTTCAGTTGGTCAGGTCTAGACTCAGCAATGTTGTGGCAATAAAATAAAATCGAATGTACTGAATGACCGGGTTATCACATCTATGGATTTTTTTTCCCTGATGGCATGGGCATATCCCAGGACTCAAATTGTGAAAGAGTGGTGCTAAGAGCATGAAGAATCTTTATCACACATGAATTGGCCACCTCATTGTGTGCTATAATCAGAGTTAAATGTGATTGAGTGAAATCTTAGTGTGTGCCTTTTTTTTTTTGGCCATCCATTGTATTTTAAGACAAGGAAATGAACTTGTGCGCCAGGTAAATTCTTTTTGTATATTATTTTTAGGAGGCGACAGAAAACCCATGTGGCCATGCTGCAGGTGTGGACAGCAGAAAAGCCCCATCCACAGGAAGAGGTGAAACTCCTTCTCCATTATCCTAGCACAGACTGGCCTTCAGTTGGCACTGCCTGATGTTCATCTATGAACACTAAGCGCTGTGGCTACTGTTTTGTCTTAGGCTTTATTAGAGCAATGAAAAAAATACACATGAAGTTGTAATGATGTGGGAAATCTTTTTGTAAGGTCAGGTTTATAATTTTATAAATTTTGTTTTTTGTTTAAACTACTTTCTTCTGCACAGTGTTCAAAATACCTTTTCATATGCAACTAGCAAATGTACTGATGTTGGTTTAGTAATTTTGTCGAATACAGTTTAATTTACTTCTAATGTCTCTTACCCTTTCCTGTCCTCTTGTAGTATTTGGACTGTCTGTGGGCTCAGGTGCAGAAGCTGAAAAAGGATCGCTGGCAGGAGCGTCACATCCTGAGGCCGTACATCGCCTTTGACAGTGTGCTGTGTGAAGCTCTGCAGCACAACCTGCCCCCTTTCACTCCTCCAGCTCACTCTGATGATGCGGTTTACCCCATGCCCCGCGTCGTCTTCCGCATGTTTGACTACACAGATGCTCCTGAGGTACAGGTCTTGTCTTTCTAACGTTAGAGATGTCAGCGGTGTTTGCACGCTTCTTGTGCCTTTCATCTTTTTCCACCTACTCATGTAAAAAAAAAAAAAAGAAAAAAAAAGAACAGAAGCTTTAAATATTTTGTCATTTAAATCTTGTTTGAAGCACTCAGTCAGCTCATGTCATATTTATTTGGGTTTAAGCCTTGTTTTTCGCTTTGAGTTTTCATATTTTTGCTTTCTGTATTTGGGTGGGTTGAGCTCACAGTAAAGATGACTTTTTAATAACTGCTCACACTAGACTTGTTTATATAAGGGTTAGTAATAAGTTATTACTGCAAGTTGTAAAGGAAATTTTGGCATCCTAAAATTGTAACCATGTTTTGTTGATTTCATTACAGTCATTTCAAGCCCAAGCGGCTGCATTATCCTCTGTAAGTGTGCTTCATGGTGTGTGTTGCTTTCAGGGCCCCGTCATGCCTGGCAGTCATTCTGTGGAGAGGTTTGTGATTGAAGAGAACCTACACTGCATCATCAAATCTCATTGGAAAGAAAGGAAGACCTGGTGAGTCACAAATAGCCCTGGTTGCGCATTAAAGCAGTGACGTTGACTTTATTCTTATTACATGGCGTCGTTTGTCCATTTTGTCAAACTATTATTATTATTTCATTTATTAAACTACTGTCTTGTTACTCTTTCAGTGCTGCGCAGTTGCTGAGCTATCCTGGAAAAAGCAAGATTCCTCTTAACTATCATATCGTTGAGGTAAACTACAAAATATAAACACTCCCTTGTATACAGATGATTAATTAAATTTTAGATGTGTAATCATGCGTAACATGTATGTATTCTAACCAAGCTGCATAGCATTAAGGACGCACCCTATGTAATTCTCTGGTGTAGTCATGGATAGCATTAGTATACTGTATGCCAGTAATTTTGTGTTGGATCGCAATGTTAAAATACTGTATTGACTTTCTATAGGTGATCTTTGGTGAGCTCTTCCAGCTACCTGCTCCTCCCCACATCGATGTCATGTACACTGCATTACTGATTGAGCTTTGCAAACTGCAGCCTGGATCGTTACCTCAAGTTGTATCCTTTCTTAATGCTAGAATCCCTTGGTCTCTTGTAGTTCAAGACTAGTTCAAGACTAGTTCAAGAATAGCTCCCCTGGATTGTTGAGTACATGCATTTGCTGGGCGCTGTTACATGCAGGTCAAGAGATTTGGACAGATTGGTGGTCTCGTAGAGGCATATTTGAGTCCTGAAAACTTACTCCTGGAGACATTAAATAAGATGGAGAGATGGATTACTTTTAAGAAAAACAATGCTATAAAAAGTATTTGTGATTTTATTAATTACCTATTTGTCACACTTAATTGATTCTGATCATCAAATAAATGTTAATATTCCATAAAGATGGCCGACTGAATACAAAATAAAGCTTTTTAATGATTTCATTTATTAATCGGAAAAAAAAAACTATCCAAACATGCCTGGCCCTATGTGACCCTAAGTGTTTGCTCAAAAATCCAATTGCTAGGTGTGCCACCCATTTCCCATGTTGAAAAAACTAATTTTGTATATCATGGTCTCTTTGAATATAGAATTGTAACTTAACGTAAACCTGCTCTAAGCTTGCACAAGCCACAGAGATGATGTACATGAGACTGGACACAATGAACACCACATGCATAGACAGGTGAGTGTAGTAGCTTCTGCTTTTCATTAGGTTAAAACGCAGATGCATTATTATCGCTATTTACACTTTAAATACATATAACAACAAAATGTGTGTTGCGTTTCTTAGTGTACACCAGGTACTAGATTATTTATTTTCAAAAATTGAGATTCAGTTCCACATAATATCCTTTTTACGGAACCTTAAATAACCGTTTAGTTTTATTTATTTATTTATTTGTTTGTTTGTTTGTTTGTTTGTTTGTTTGTTTGATTTTATTTTTGATAGTTTTAATTCTTATTTTGTTTCAGATTCATCAACTGGTTCTCTCATCATCTGAGCAATTTTCAGTTCAGATGGAGCTGGGACGACTGGTGAGATGTTTTACATCTTCATATATTAGACATCCAGCTTTATCCAGCACTACAATTCTTTTGCAATTGTAATTATAAAGTATCTAGCCCATGTAGTATTGTTCGTTTAAATCTTTCAATGTATCACTATCTGTTAGGTGCAGCATTTTTAAATGAGACCTTTTAACATGTAGGCTACTGATTATTGAATAAACTGATAACTAGTACATTGGCATGCAAACTGGTATATACAGTATAAATTCAATTCTTGTGTGAAAGGCCACCAAGGTACTGGTTATAGCCAGGCCCATAAATTTTGGATCTTGGTTTGTACACCACTTTATAGAATTTGAAATGAAGTGTATACATGTGTGTGTATACATGTGTGTGTATACATGCGAGTGTGTGGTTTCGTTCTCTCTCTCTTTATTTTATTTTTTTTAAATGTATACTCGCACAAACGTGCATATCATGTACTGCATCCTGCTTTTTTTTCTTTTCTTAAATAATTTTTACATAATGTTGTTGCCCTTGCCATTTATGTCACTTTCCAAAATGCTCCCTTATTTTTGGTGCATCTGTTTTATAGTGATCCTTTTTTATGTTAAATCTTGGTCTAATCAATTCTTTAGTAAGTTTTCTTTTATCTCCTAGGTCTGACTGTTTAACAGTGGACCTTGATAA
The DNA here is from genome assembly GCA_011419295.1 of Clarias macrocephalus. Taxonomy (NCBI): domain Eukaryota; kingdom Metazoa; phylum Chordata; class Actinopteri; order Siluriformes; family Clariidae; genus Clarias; species Clarias macrocephalus. The sequence goes on along the minus strand of JAAGKR010001553.1, from coordinate 15,704 downwards.
ACCCAAACCCAAATTTGTCAAAGAGGTGCTGGAAAAATGCATGAGGTGGGTATTGTTTTTGTTCTTCCCCCATATAAAAAAAAATAGCTGCTATTTCTTAAACTCTGTTTTATGTGTAACTTTGGCTTTTATTCCTGAATTACAGGCTGTCGTATCACCAGCGGATCGTGGACATTGTGCCTCCTAGTTTCTCTGCTTTAATCCCAGCTGAACCTCTGTTTAAGTATAAATATGAGGATGAAAGCAGCAGTAAGTAATACTGTCTATAATGGTTAAACTTTGAAACGGACAGCTTTTTCACAAATGCCTGATAAATTTCTCTTGGTATAGTTGAAGTGCCCATTTATGTGAAATTTGGTGTAACTACAGTATGTCCTGCTGCATTTTTTTTTCACTGAAGGTACACTGCCTGGATATGTTGTGGCAACTACTATTGGAAATGCAATCAAGAATCGTGCCTCAAATGAGGAGATCCTCACTGTCCTGAAAGAGGTGCCCAATCCTAACCAAGATGAAGATGATGGTATAATGTCTCCTTCATTAATGTTTTAGTTATCCAATAGCTGGAAGGCATGGGCTTATAGCTTGTTTTTTTTATAGCTTAGTACCTCTTACACCACTTAGCTATTTATAGCCCTCAGTTGTCAGTGAAAGTATTAAATTAAGTAAAAATGTAAAAGATTTATAGAAGATGTTCCCTAAACAAAGTTTTATTTTTCTCTTCAGATGAAGGTGATGGTTTCAACCCACTGAAAATAGACGTGTTTCTCCAGACACTGCTTCATCTGGCTGCAAAATCCTTCAGCCACTCATTCAGTGCTCTTGCAAAGTGAGTGTCGTGTCAAACAGTCTAGCCTTGTGGTGCCCTCCTAGTATTCTCTCACTTTGTACTGTAAATGGCAGCGATTAAAAAGTTTCGTATTTTGCTATTCCTTTAAACATGTTAACAAGGCCCAAGGTCACCCAAAGTGTGTGTTTTAATGTTCCAGCTGAAGTAACCCTCATAAATTTTATACATGTATATAGCTTGCTTGTATATCAAAGCACTTGTATATCAATAAGATCCCCATAAGAAATAATGGAAACTGACAATTCGTTCCACAACCCAAAAATATTCCTATGAAAATAATTAATACAAAATATAAAGTAAAAATAAAACAAATTAACCTGCACTTTACCGTTGAAAAGAATTGTGGCCGAAGTAAGACGGGAGAGGAGGAGGGACAAGGGGGCTACTGTGTAGGGCTACTTTCGCACACAAACGTACACAGGCGTGCGCACACAGATGTTGACTCTACGAGTGATGCATGCACACCGACACTGAGCATGGGAGACAATTACCCATAATCCTGCAGCTAGAGTGGGAACCATTGGCTCAGTTGTGATCACGTGACGCTCGGCAGACAAAGAAGAGTATATGCACTACTCGTATGTCAAGACCTATATGGATAAACGATATACATGGACAAAAGTAAATTTTGCATCGGGTATAAAACATATAGTTTATACTGTAAAAGCATATCATCTCCTAACCTTGCCTATACTGTACTGTATGTAAGACTTGCTCTGGTAAAAGATGTGATTTGAATCTGCACAGAATTTTCAGTTCTGCACAGTGCAGTTTGCATGTTGTTTTAGTATTAATATTTAGTACAATGTCTAGTATAATAGTAACAATATTTAGTATTGGAGTTACAAAAAAGCTTTTTTTCTGGAGTCATTCAAGGTTATAAATTTTTATTTATTTTTTATTCTGGTAAGAATGATCTACAGTAACAGGAATTAATTTAAATAACGTGCAATACAGGTCATTTCCTTTATCCATTACTTTTTCTGTCCCTGATGAAAGTCTTAACATATTACTTGTAAAGCAGTCTTTAACTGCTTTTCGTGTGGTCAAGTTTAACCATTACCATTTAACCATTACCGCAATTACTATTTTATTTCAATTAATTTTGCTGACACCAGAACTGACCTGTCCACTCCAGTACAATTTCACAGAAAAGCCAATGCAGCACAACTCGCTGAGAAAGTCAATACTGGCCATGATAGAAAGGCACCACAGTCTGCCACGCCTGGGGCTTGGCACGCAAAGAACCCAAGGCTGCCAACCGAGCCTCTAAACTACCCAGAACCCAATTCATGGTAATGTAATCCATGTAATTTGCCAGGCAAATAAGTTTGATCCATGGAGGCCCCCCCATGCAACCCACAGCACAAAAGGACCCTCAGCCAACGTCCTGGTGACACGCACCACAGTACACCGCAGAGGTCTTGTGGAGTCGTGTCACGACGGACCAGAGCTGACCAGAAGGCAAAAGGGGAACCTATACAATACTGAGCTTAATGCTTTGCATAATAATGTTATATATGGCTGTTCGGGGCACATTCAGATTAAGTGCACCATAAACCCGAGTGTGAGAAGTCATGTACATAAAACCTTGTTCTAAAATACCAGTTGAAACTCATAACAGTATCTGATATTAAACCGTTGCGATTGTAAAATGATCCATGTAGTCTTGTTAAAAAAAAAAAAAAAAAAAAATTTAATACTCTTATATTGTGATACATTCAGTTCCAGTGAGATTTAATTCCATGTGAAACCAATTTATATTATTTAATTTAGGTTGCAAGTTTTAAAAAAGTGTTTGTTTGCTTTTTTCTCCCCTGTTGGCATTAGTTGAAAGCTTTGGCCTGTGGTTGCACGGTCTATAGCTTTGACACTTGCCTCACTAAGATGGAACATTTCTGTTTTTTCCCGTATGGCTTTTATTCGAGTATTTTTACTGTCTTACTTTCCTTATTTTATATTCGTTTTGCTCAGGTTCCATGAAGTGCTAAAGACTTTAACAGAGAGTGATGAAGGGAAGTTGCACATTCTTAGAGTGGTGTATGAGGCATGGCGGAATCACCCAGAGGTAAATATGCATGTGGACATAAAGACTGCTGCATAACTGCTAATAAGTTCAGAAATTGGATCAGAAAACTTGCTTTGGCATTAGCACCGCTTCTGTGTATATTGTAAAACGAATTGGATAACTAATCTTGAAAGTTTAGGAACTTTCAATCTAAATTACTTGCAAGCTGTGCTTTCAGACATTTAAGTTAACAATGGCCGATGTGTCTGGCTGCCTTCAGATGATCTCTGTACTGGTGGATAAGATGATCCGTACTCAGATAGTCGACTGTGCTGCTGTGGCCAACTGGATCTTTTCTCCTGACATGGCTCATGATTTCACCAGGTGCATTTCCATATCCTGTTGAGTTTTTTTTTTTTTTTCCCCTTTTCTCTTTATATCCTTATGTTGCTGTTTGTATCGGTTGATTCAGGCTTTATGTGTGGGAGATTCTTCACTCCACCATCAGGAAAATGAACAAGCATGTCCAGAAGATCCAGAAAGAGCTTGAGGAGGCAAAGGATAAACTGGAAAAACAGCAACACAAGAAGGTATGGGGAAATTCATGTTGGCCTTCTTTTTGATATCTGTTTTACTGGTTTTGGTTGGTTTTGTCTAGATCACAAATGGGCAGCTGATACTGGGGAGCAGATCCTTTTAGAGAGCAGATCCAGAGCCTGACACTTTGGCTTTTTTTTTTACTTTCTCCAGTAACATATTTGAATAGATAACCCAAGATGCCTGGTAGTAAAAGTTTTGAATGACACCTGAACAGTGCACATATTGTATGTTTGTGTCAAGTTCAGCGCCAAAAGCTGTGTTGCTTGTCTAACACTAAAAGGGCTCACATGCTGTGAATAATGAGTGGGAATGAATGTGGTGAGCATGAAGAGTTACAGCAAGTTTAACTTTTTTTTTTTTTTTTTTAAAGCAGAAAGACAGTGGTGATGAAGAGGACATGGAGAAGAACAGTGAGGATGAAGATGGTCAGCTGGAAGAGCAAATCGAAAGGCTGCAGGAGAAAGTGGAATCCGCGCAGAGCGAACAGAAAAACCTGTTCCTCGTCATCTTCCAGGTGAGACCTGGACCAAGCTGTTGACCAGAATGCTGTTGTACTCTACTATGAGCACTCATGTGATGCCTTTTGTTCAGTCAGATTGCTTGGTTGGAACTAACTTTTTTGTATAAATGAAAATATTAAATTCCATATAAGGAACATTCCTATGTTTCCAGGCATTTGGACCACCCTGTACAGACTGAGCACATTTAGATGAGGTGTTTGCTTTGGGTTTTAACCCAACCAGACTTTGTTACTACATTCTTATCTTTCTTCCATTTCAGCGTTTCATCATGATGCTGACAGAGCACTTGGTGCGCTGTGAGACAGGCAGCATGGAAATCAATACCTGCTGGTACAAGAACTGCGTTGAGCGGCTGCAACAAATCTTCCTCATGGTACTTTTCATTTCACATATGGTTTGTGTTTACAAAAGCACAATGTAGAGGTGGTACATCATAAATTATATACTTAGCAGTTTAGAGATCACGAACCTGCATTTGTAAGCGCTACTTCTGGCAGCTGATTAGTACAAGCAAGACATGATGTCTGATGGATTAAAAGCTTTTACCAAGCCCTCCAAAGGGCACAATTTTTTTTTCTTCTTCTTCTAATATAGAGTTGTCCAAGTACGTAGATGTACAGAATGGCCTTAGGCGTCTTTTTAAATGTTCTCTGTCTAATGATTTGTGTGTGTCTGTGATTGCAGCATCATGTGATCATCCAGCAGTACATGGGCACACTTGAGAACCTGCTGTTTACAGCTGAGCTGGATCACCACATTCTGGCAGTGTACCAGCAGTTCTGCGCCCTGCAGCTTTGATTGTGCCACTGAACCCGTGGCCCCACCCATGGTTCAAACCTTTCAGTCTTGGCTTGTATGTTGTGTGGCTTATTAGCTACGTCCAACAAGTAAACTGAGCTTTTAAAATGGAAATTATTTTGTTTATCCTCAAGTAGTGATATTGGCTCTAATTATTTGTGTAGCCTTTTTGTTTTTTCTTTAAGTGTGTTTTTTTTTTTTTCCCCTTTTTTTTCCCCCCTCCATTTTGAGTACACCGTAATCATAGTTCTGTATTAACTAGGAACAAGTCTTTTAAAAACAAGAGGTTTAAGTTGGCAGAAGAAGGTTTTTAGTTTCATTCTGGCCTGACTTGGCAAAAAACTGTCTGCAGTTTTATATATTTAATGTCATTTTGATCTGGAAGTGATTAAAATGAGTTGCGAGTCTGTGCCTGTATTGTCTGTGCTTCTGTCACCATAATGGACTATTTTTGAATTGTAAAGAAATACATGGAATCTTGCCTTTTTTAAAATGAAATAGTGTCTCTTTTTTAATTGATTCAAAGCTTTCAGGCTTGTATTGAACATAATGTGACGTACTTTTTCACAGCTCTCAAGGTGAGGAGTAGAGGGGGGAGGGTCTTTCAAGCATAGCCATGTAATTTGTTACAACCTGACATTTATAAAAAAAAAAAAGAATTATAGTTATTAGTCTGTTTTAACTCCAGCCTTTAATAATTCAAGCAATTAGCCTATACATGGATGCAGTTGATATCAGACGTGTTCCATTAGGGCATGTTAAAATCATCTCGAAAGTATAGTAAAATAGATAGCTGTGTGTCTAATAAATGAACTCCAAGTCAATTGTCACTGTAATGCTACGGTCACATTCAATCGTTCATGGAATTAATCTCCAATAAAGGAATCCATGAGCAAGTTTTACAGTAAAACAGTTCCCCCAACCCCTGGTCTAGATCAGCTTAATATGTTTATAGCACCTTAATTTTAATGTTTCACTGAAATTATTATTTGGAGGTTTGGTGTGATATATGTATATCTATGTAATGGATCGATGGATAGATTTGTTACACACAGACTGATGTATTTCGACTGTTTTATTTCTTTTAATTTTAATGATTATGGCTTACAGCTAATGAAAATTTTATATTCTAATGAATTATATACTTTTTTTAACACAATAACTTGGATTACTGAAAAGTATGAAAAGCACTCAATACTTGGTCTGGCCTCACTTCGCATGAATTACTGCAGAAATGCAGTGTGGCATGAAGGTGATCATGTCTGTGGCATTGCTGAGCTGTTATGAAGGCCCAAGGAGCCCTGTTAGTGGCCTTCAGCACTTTTATGGTGTTGGGTCTGGTTTCTCGCATCATCTTCTCACAATTTTATAGGGCAAGTTTACTAGCCAACCAAGCACAGGGATATTGTGGTCCTTAAACCAGGTATTAGTACTTTTGTCAGTGTGGACAGGTGCCAAGGTGCTGGAAAATTAAATCATCATTTCCATAAAGCTAGTCAGCAGAGGGAAGCATGAAGTGCTATAAAAAGAGGACTTGGCCCACTGTGTCCACAGTCCAGTCCTTTTTATCCTTAGCCCAGGTAAGACGTCTCTGACATTCTCTTGTTCAAGAGTGGCTTGGAAAGTGACAGTAGTAGCCCATGTCCTGGATATGTCTGTGTGGTGTGTCTCTTGAAGCACTGACTCCAGCTGCTGTCCAGTCCTTGTGAATCTTCCCCAAATTCTTGAAAAGGCTTCATTTCACAATCCTCTCAAGGCTGTGATTATCCCTGTTGCTTGTGCACCTTTTTATGTGCAGGGTGGCCTAGTCATTGATGGAGAAACCCTTGTTGGCGAGTCTCGACATTTCTTGTAGTTTTGCACACATCTCAGTTGGGATTTTAGTCCACTATTCTTTACAGCTCTTCTATAAATCCCAAGGTTTTGCCTGTCGCTTGGCAACTCGAAGTTTTAGCTCTCTCCATAAATTTCCTATAAGATTATGTTCTAGAGACTGGCTAGGCCACTCCATGACCTTAATATGCTTCTTCTTGAGCCACTACTTGGTTGCCTTGGTGGAATGTTTTGGGTCATTGCCATGCTGGAAGACCCATCCATGAACCATCTTCAGGAGTTTCTTATCCAGAATGTTATGATGCATTGGCCCCACAATGTGACAAAATTAGCCTGCACCTTAAGCAGAGAAATCGCCCCAAAGCATGATGTTTCCACCTATGTGTGTGACTGTAGGAATGGTGTTCTTAGGGTCACAGTCAGCATTTTCCTTCTTCCAATCATGGCTAGTCAAGTTGATGACGACAAGCTCAATTCTGGACTCATCTGATCACTTTCTCCCTGGCCTTCTCTGTTTTCACTGGCAAATTTTTACGCTGGCCTGTACGTGCGCCTTCTTGAGGAGAGCGATCTTGCAGCGCTGAAGGATTTCAATCCATGATGGCTTAATTTGTCACCAATGGTTTATTTGGTGACTGTGGTCCCCAACTGCCCAGAAATGATTCACAAGCTCCTCCAATGTAGTGTGGGGCAGATCCCTCTTTTTTTTCTTTACCCCATTCCAGCTTTGTGCATGTCTACTATCTTGTTCCTGATGTCCATTGGCAGCTCTTTGGTATTGCCCATGGTGGTGGGGTTCAAAAGGAAGATGGGGATTCTGTAGACCAGTGGCTCTTATACACATAATGAATTGTTGTTTGGAGCACCTTCTTAAATGAATCTGTGTACCACATAAGCAAATAACCTGTCTGTGAAAGCCAGAATTATTGTTGGTTGATAGGGGATCAAATATTAATTTTACTCACTGAAAAGTAGCTCAATTTATATAATATTTTTTATTGAATTTTTTTATTAATATTCTGTCTCCATCCTTTAAAATAAACCTATGATAAAAATTACAGACCATTTCAATTCTTTGTAGAAAATTATATACCCTCAAAAGTTGGCAGACTTATAGTTTTCTTACTAGAGTACTTGTTGACGGTTAAAGAGTTTGTAGAAATACTCATAAGGTTAAAGCTAAAAATTAGCTGATCAGCTTTAATGCAATCAGTGATATTCTTATTTCAGGTTGAAGCCCATGTACATGTCTGCCTGCAACAAAGATGAACCACTTAATTTTTTAAAACAGTAATTTCACTATATTTAGTTTGGTGTAACATGATGTGGCATTGGTTTTAGCTGGATTTGTGGTAAATATTAGGAAACTGTACAAAATTAACCTAGTTTAAGATTTTGAAGCTACTGTAATTTCATCTTAGTCCAATCAATGGGAAGGAGAGGATATAGAAAAATGTATGTTTATGCCTTGTTTACGCTAAATTGTACTTCTTTCGCCGTCAGCGAAACACTCCCTATAGGGTCAACGGAGAATGAATCACATGAGAAATTGAAAAAGTAGATCAAATAATTAAGTTTTGTCTTAAAACGATTCCAGTGTATAATTCACTTATACCACTTCAGCACTGTTATTTCACTGGTGAAAATAATAAATAATCTGAATAAAATATTTTATTTCGATTTTCTAATTAATATCTATTGATGCAGATGTTTGTTTACACTGAGCAAGTGGCATATTACTAGCTTATTTTAAAGTAGATAATTTAGATCTTACTAAGCGAAACAAATTTCTCTGTGCATGTCATGGGATCTACTCAATGGAAAGTCGGTTATTTTGGGTTGTTTGAAGTGACATCATGGTGTAATGTTCCCCCCTGCATTTTAGTCTTAACATCTTTAAAAAACATTCTGGTATATTCCATTAAAAATAGCACTGACAATGACAACCTACCATATGTACATAGTGAAAAAAAAAGACAGAAAAGTTGAAATGATGAGCTTTTATTTTGACAGCTGAAACAGGTGGCAGGAAAACAGGAAGTTATAAATGGTATTGGCATTAATAGTAAAAACTGCATTCATTTGGATATTTCCTCTTATCTGTATAAAGAAAAGTAAGGTTTTGTCTGTACATTGGTCAGAACTCGCTCTTTCAATGATATGTTTTAGTTTAGTAGAAGTGAAGTTATATTACTAAGCGCGTTTTGACAGCGTACTGCGCATGAATCAAATGTGCGCGCGTCCTAATCGACCACTGGTCCGAATTTATAGGTTTGACAGCGTACTGCGCATGCGCCACAATGTGGCCGCGTCTTAAACCGACCGCTGGACAGAATTTATAAACTTGACAGCGTACTGCGCGTGCGTCAAAATGTGTGCGCGTCTTATACCGATAGTTGGACAGAATTTATTTAAACTTTTGCAGTACTGTAGTTAGATATCTGTGTGAAGTTTAACCTGCACCATAGTTGAAATCAAAATGTTGAGTAAAAGAATGTTATGAACAGTTATGTGCCGGATTTACTAACCTACTTTAAAAGAAGCTAGTAGTTAGCTACTTGCTATGTAAACAAATCCCTGCACCTGTAGATATTAATTAGAAAAGATAAATTGAATATTTTTACTGGGGTTAGTTAATGTTTTCAACGCTGAAATAACAGCACTGAAGTGGTATAAGTCAATTTTAAATACTTCATTATAGGATTTTATTTCTTTCTAAGGTAGACAAAGAGTTTAACAGAGACATGTGCATGTGTGAGAGAGGGACTGCTTTGCTTTGTGCATACACAGCCACTGAGATGCAGGAAGTCCTTCAGTGCTTAAAGAAAGGGTGAGTTGCAGCTCAAATGAATTTTAGATCATGATGGTGACAAAGTGTAAAACAAATACTAAATACGTTAATACTAAAGATTAAAATCTTGTTTTAATTAATAACAATAGGTTTCTCTATCAATTCTAATTAAAATGACAAACAAGCTCAAATGTAATTTATTTAATATTTGTTATAACACATTTCTTGGGTAAAAAGAATCATTCAAATGGTTGTTTGGATGACACAGAACAATTTATGTAATTTGTTTATTATGTATTATCAAAATATGCATACAAAAAAAATATATATACAGTGTGTGTATATATACATTTTGGTAAAAAAAAGAATGTTCAAATTGTTTACATTTTAGTCGAAATATTTCTTCTTCTTCTTCTGAAATTTTTTCTTCTTGTTGCTGTTGCTGTTAAAAATCGCTTTTAACGTTTCCTGAAAGATAGAGAGTGCTTTAAGTCTGTGTACATAGTGTGTGTGTGTGTGTGTGTGAGAGAGAGAGAGATTGCTTTGCTTTGCTTTAAAAAATTTAAAATGTATATATACAGGTATATTTTGTACTTTTTATACCTAAACTTTGCAAACTATGATATGATGAACTTGGACATGGATCAATGATAAAATATTGCTATGTATCTCATTACTGAACAGTTTTATTTAAATATCCTTACTGGTTTCTGACCAGTTTCTCTCGTCTTCAGGAGAGTGTCCATTTCGTCCACCTACCAAAAAATAAAAAAAACACATTATATTCATATGTCACGTATGTAAATTAAAGTGGCATGCATATAAGGATTGTGTATGTGTGTGTGGGTGCATGTGAGTGGGTAAACACCCTGGCACGCAGATGCTCAGGATCCCCAATCATGTTCATTATTTCAAAGTTGTTTTCGTCTTGCACCAGCATCCAGGTGATCTTATTGGCCTCTCTGGGGTGGATTTTATTAACCAGGGGTAACAGGTGATCGTCTGCAGAGAGAGAAGAATGGAGAAAGAGAGTGTGTGTGTGTAAGAGAGGAAAAAAATTAAGTGGTAAAGTGAACAGTCTGATAGGCGGTGCTCAGACACAAGACTCTTTCTGTGCACTGTTAATGTCTGAGGAAAAAAAAAGAGAGTTGAGAGCAGGTGCTTGTAGACGTTTGTTCAGGAAAGTAGAAAAAAGTGCATTAAAATGTTGTGTATGAGACATATTTATGTGTGTCTGTTTGTGCATATATGAGTGTGAGACTCACGTGCTATCTGGACCTGGTCGTCTATCGGTGCAGACTCCAACATGTAAATCGTCAGACGCTTCACCTCAGATGTCGTGTTCATTTTGCCTAAATCATGAAAATAAAACTTTAACACAGAGACTCTTAGTGGTGGAGAAAAGCAGCAACACCAACTGAATATTTAATAAACCAAATTAATATTTTTCAGGTTTATCAATACGCAACTGTATTGCCTTAAAAAGACAAACCTTAGTATAAGTACAGTATAAAGTACATTTCAGTAAGGAATCTTAACATAAAAATAATAAAAAATGCGGACAAATCGCCGCTTTAATGGCTGCTGGATGCTAAATACACTCGCTGTCGCTGTTAATCGCTCTCAGTTTTTATCTGTGTGTCGCTCTGTCGCTGTCTATCGATGGGCTGAAGAGATTTCTCTTGTGCACTGTATGAAGCTATCTTCGATGATGTCACAGTAACTCGTTCTAAATTTCAATTCCAAACACCCAAGCCAAGCCTGTAACTATGGTAACAGCTGTGACACAGAGTCCCAAGAAACTTAGTAAATTATAAGTGCAAGCTCTCACTCCATAAATAAATAGCTTGAACTATAAGTATAGAAAAACTGACTTTAACCCTGTCTGTACACAAACACCTGAACAGGCCAAGAATTCATTCCCACTTCTAATACTCTCAGTGACTCTGTACTGAAGTTAGCTAGCTTTGACCTTCCTATAATCTATGTAAGATTTAATTACAGTATATACTAAACAAACCCTGTGTTTGTGTCTAATTTCGTGTAATGTGAAGTAGATACAGTCTTATGCAAAAGTTTAGGCACCACTTGATGAATAACAGATTTTGGTGATTTTTTAATTGAAAAGATATGAACACCATCTCTAATGGAAATGGAAAAAATGCACAATATTTTCAGCAAAGATTGCTGCATAGTTACTTTTTATGTCATAAATTGACAAAAAATAAAATACATTTGTGCAATGTTCATTTTATAGGGAGTTCTACCTGACAGCAATCTTGTTTTTAATCAATAACAATAGGTTCTCATTCAATTCTAATTAAAATGACAATAAACAAGACCAAATGCAAATGTATGTGATTTATTTAATATTTATTATTACAAAATATTTTTTTAATGAAAAAAAAAACGTATATTTAAAATGGTTTGTTGTAAAAACTGAACAATTAATGTAATTCGTCTATTATTTATTAATAAACTATGTATATATTTACAATATTATTACAAAACATTTTGGTAAAAAATAAAATGTTCAGATTGTTGTAATTTTAGGCTAAATATTTCTTCTTTTTCTTATTTCTTCTCTTCTTGTTGCTGCTGCTGTTGAAAATCGCTTTCAAAGTTTCCTGAAACATAAATTAATAATGCTTTTAGTCTACATACATTGTGTGTGTGTGTGTGTGTGTGTGTGTGAGAGAGAGAGAGAGAGAGAGAGAGAGAGATTGCTTTGCTTTGCTCTACATATGTCAAATTTCATATATCTTTAATATACCTTTCATATACAGTGCATACCGTGATGGGACGACAAATCTAAATATGAATCTATTATAAAGTCTCATTACTGATTATCAGCACATGTCCAGTTTAATGAAAGATCCTTACCGGCTTCTGACCAGTTTCTCTCGCCTTCAGGAGAGCGTCCATTTCATCCACCTACAAAAATCACAATCATTATGTGTATATGTCACATGTGTAAATGAAAGTGATATGCATATAAAGATTGTGTGTGTGAGCATGTGATTGGGTACGCACCCTGGCACGCAGATGCTCAGGATCCCCAATCATGTTCATTATTTCAAAGTTGTTTTCATCTTGCACCAACATCCAGGTGATTTTATTGGCCTCACTGGGGTGGATTTTCTCAACCAGGGGTAACAGGTGATCGTCTGCAGAGAGAACAGTATGGAGAAAGAGAGTGTGTGAAATGTGTGTGTGAAATGAACAGTCTGATTATCGGCGCTCAGACACAACCCTCTTTCTGTGCACTGTTAATGTCTGAGAAAAAAAGAGGAGTTGAAAGCAGGTGCTTGAGTTTGCTGACTCGAAAAAGTGCATTAAAATGCTGTGCTGCAGAGCAGGAGTGTGTATGAGACATATTTATGTGTGTGTGTTTGTTTATATATGAGTGTGAGACTCACGTGCTATCTGGACCTGGTCGTCTATCGGTGCAGACTCCAACATGTAAATCGTCAGACGCTTCACCTCAGATGTCGTGTTCATTTTGCCTAAATCATGAAAATAAAACTTTAACACAGAGACTCTTAGTGGTGGAGAAAAGCAGTAACACCAACTGAATGTTTAGTAAAACAAACTGAATATTTTTCAGGTTTATCAATACACAACTGTATTGCCTTAAACAGACAAACCTTAGTATAAGTACAGTATAAAGTACATTTCACTAAGGAACCTTAACATAAAAATAATAAAAAATGCGGAAAAATGTAAAAAAAATTCATAATCATCTTACCTCTTAATGTTTATGCCGCAGGTTGCTGCTTATCGCCGCTTTAATGGCTGCTGGATGCTAAATACACTCGCTGTCGCTGTTAATCGCTTTCAGTTTTTATCTGTGTGTCGCTCTGTCGCTGTCTATCGATGGGCTGAAGAGATTTCTCTTGTGCACTGTATGAAGCTATCTTCGATGATGTCACAGTAACTCGTTCTAAATTTCAATTCCAAACACCCAAGCCAAGCCTGTAACTATGGCAACAGCTATGTGACACAGAGTCCCAAGAAAGAGTAAATTATAAGCGCAAGCTCTCACTTCATAAATAAATAGCTTGAACTATAAGTATAGAAAAACTGACTTTAACCCTGTCTGTACACAAACACCTGAACAGGCCAAGAATTCATTCCCACTTCTAATACTCTCAGTGACTCTGTACTGAAGTTAGCTAGCTTTGACCTTCCTATAATCTATGTAAGATTTAATTACAGTATATACTAAACAAACCCTGTATTTGTGTCTAATTTTCATGTAATGTGAAGGAGATACAGTCTTATGCTAAAGTTTAGGCACCACTTGATAAATAACAGATTTTGGTGATTTTTTAATTGAAAAGATATTAACACCATCTCTCATGGAAATGGAAAAAATGCACAATATTTTCAGCAAAGATTGCTGCATAGTTACTTTTTATGTCATTAATTGAACAAAGACAAAAAATAAAATACGTTTGTACAATGTTCATTTTATAGGGAGTTCTACCTGCCAGCAATCTTGTTTTTAATCAATAACAATAGATTCTCATTCAATTCTAATTAACATGACAATAAACAAGACCCAAAGCAAATGTATGTGATTTATTTAATATTTATTATTACAAAATATTTTGTTAAAAAAAATAACTATATTTAAAATGGTTGGTTGTAAAAAACTGAACAATTAATGTAATTTGTATATTATTCATTAATAAACTATGTACATATTTACAATATATATACAAAACATTTTGGTAAAAAATAAAATGTTCAAATTGTTGTAATTTTAGGCGAAATATTTCTTCTTTTTCTTATTTCTTCTCTTCTTGTTGCTGCTGCTGTTGAAAATTGCTTTCAAAGTTTCCTGAAAGATAAATGAAGAGTGCTTTTAGTCTACATACATTGTGTGTGTGTGTGTGTGTGTGTGTGTGTGTGTGTGTGTGTGTGTGTGAGAGAGGGGGAGAGAGAGAGAGAGAGAGAGATTGCTTTGCTTTGCTCTACATATGTAAAATTTCATATACCTTTCATGTACAGTGCGTACTGTGATGTGACGACAAATCTAAATATGAATCTATTATAAAGTCTCATTACTGATTATCAGCACATGTCCAGTTTTAATGAAAGATCCGTACCGGCTTCTGACCAGTTTCTCTCGCCTTCAGGAGAGCGTCCATTTCATCCACCTACAAAAATCACAATCATTATGTGTATATGTCACATGTGTAAATGAAAGTGATATGCATATAAAGATTGTGTGTGTGAGCATGTGATTGGGTACGCACCCTGGCACGCAGATGCTCAGGATCCCCAATCATGTTCATTATTTCAAAGTTGTTTTCGTCTTGCACCAGCATCCAGGTGATTTTATTGGCTTCACTGGGGTGGATTTTCTCAACCAGTGGTAACAGGTGATCGTCTGCAGAGAGAGAAGAATGGAGAAAGAGAGTGTGTGAGATGTGTGTGTAAGAGAGGGAAAGAGTATAGTGATAAAGTGAACAGTCTGATAGACTCACGTGCTATCTGGACCTGGTCGTCTATCGGTGCAGACTCCAACATGTAAATCGTCAGACGCGTCACCTCAGATGTCGTGTTCATTTTGCCTAAATCATGAAAATGAAACTTTAACACAGAGACTCTTAGTGGTGGAGAAAAGCAGCAACACCAACTGAATGTTTAGTAAACCAAACTGAATATTTTGCAGGTTTATCAATACACAACTGTATTGCCTTAAACAGACAAACCTTAGTATAAGTACAGTATAAAGTACATTTCACTAAGGAACCTTAACATAAAAAATAAAATAGCAGAAAAATGTTACAAATTCATAATCATCTTACCACTGATGTAAGTCTGAATGTTTGTGCTGCAGGTTGCTGCTTATCGCCGCTTTAATGGCTGCTGGATGCTAAATACACTCGCTGTCGCTCTTAACCGCTCGCAGTTTTTATCTGTGTGTCGCTCTGTCGCTGTCTATCGATGGGCTGAAGAGATTTCTCTTGTGCACTGTATGAAGCTATCTTTGATGATGTCACAGTAACTCGTTCTAAATTTCAATTCCAAACACCCAAGCCAAGCCTGTAACTATGGCAACAGCTATGTGACACAGAGTCCCAAGAAAGAGTGAATTATAAGCGCAAGCTCTCACTCCATAAATAAATAGCTTGAACTATAAGTATAGAAAAGCTGACTTTAACCCTGTCTGTACACAAACACCTGAACAGGCCAAGAATTCATTCCCACTTCTAATACTCTCAGTGACTCTGTACTGAAGTTAGCTAGCTTTGACCTTCCTATAATCTATGTAAGATTTAATTACAGTAT
>JAAGKR010001552.1:84306-121070 GCA_011419295.1 Clarias macrocephalus | reverse complement strand
TTTTTTTTTTTAGTTAATGATTTTAGCACATTTTTAGAAAAAAAAATTGTTTATTTATTAAAAAAACAATACTGATTTATTCACTTATACTTTCACTTTTTTTTTCACTGATATGAAATGTATCCATAATTATAAAATGAGCCTTAAACTGACCTTGCAGTAGTCATACTGGATCTCATCAGCCAGCTGCTGGTAGCGTATCACCTCCGTTATCAAGTCCTGGTAGGAGTGGTCCTCTGTCAGGAACTGCTCTACATACTGATTGGCCTCTTGCGATACCAGCCGATCAAATTTGTCATAAAGGCGCAAATGTTCATTTGGCAAAATGCTCTCTTCATGTATCATGCGCTGAATTTCATCCTTTTGTGCCTGCAGCATCTCAGGCCGGATGATAGGTTTCAGTATTTTGTCATCCTCTGTGCCTGGCTACAATAGACAATCAAAAAACAGGATTATGTGGAAAATGGATAGTAATCATTGCAATTAAATGCATCATCATTATTGTCCATAAAAGTAATTTTTATTTGTTCCAATTACTATCAGTGTATATATCAATGACCCTTAAATGTACCATTTAAACTTGCTCAAACAATTAACATTTCTTATAAGATGGTGTTTTTGCAGAATGTAGGGGGACAAAAATGTTTATTTGCTCAAGAGAAAGCTTTCATAAATAAAAAAAAGAGTACATACTCTTACCCATTCTGAGTACATATTTGTCTCGACTCGAGGCACTGAGCTAATGCATGTCAACATAGCATCATAGATCTGCACCAAAATGTCCTCAAAGTCCTTGAATTCTGGCTCAAATACTATCTTATTCTGCTTCACGATCAATCGCAGAATAAATCCAGGATGCTCATAGGCTTTTACTGAATGCTTTAGAGAAAAGACAGCATGAATTAATTATATAGCAGATTTTAAATGCAGCATGCTCTAAAATAAAAGATGCACAAACACACAAGATCAAAAACAAGAAGAAAAAACTAAGTGTTACCCAGAAAGCACATTCAAAAACACCTAGTATAATGCACACCAGGTGAGACGAATTGAAGGATCATATCGGGTACAGGTGGCAAGCCAAAATGCTTTGTCAGATAAATATAACGTATAGTGATGCTACAATATAGCATACATGTTCAGGATGAAGTGGTTCCTCTCACACCAATGCACAAAACTGTCCACAAAAAGGCCTCGGTACTTTGCTTCCTGACCACCATTAACCCACCCCACAACTGCAAAGTCATCTGAGAACTTCTGCAGATGAACGGAGTCTAAAGTGTATAATGTCAAAAGAAAAGGAAAGCGCTCTGTCCCCTGCGTCCTCCAGTACTGCTGAGCACTTTTTCAGACATGCATGCCCGCAGCCTCACAAACACGACACATGCCTTACGAACTGTGGAGGTGTCAACGACCTTCTTTATCTACGTAGGCACAGCATGACACCAAAGCATATCGTGAATGAAATGAGGAAGCTTTTTGACTGGAGATACAGAAGTGACTGGTACAAGTAAACATGTAGATGTTAAAAATGTGAAAAGTAACCTCTTAATCTTTATCTTCCTAACTCCTCAATTGTATTACTTTTACCATTTCGGTTTGAATCACTGGCATTGCTGAAGAACTCACAGCACCGTGCTTTCCGAGTAACAACCAAATAATAAGCTGGAAGTTTAAGAAGTTAACATCAGCACATAGCATGCAACGTAGTATGTCTTACTGGATCTGGAACTATCAGGCGTGTGTAGTCATAAATGGACTCCAGGGCCAGATTCTGGAGCTGAGAAGACATTAGTGCAGCTGCACAGTTGAAGAACGACTGCAACCATAATGGATCAGTACTGCTTTGTAACAAGTTGCACTGGCTTCCCTGGTTGCAGATTTTTTGCACCTCAGGAATCCACCTGTTTTATGCAAAAATATTTTTTTCTTCAATATTTCTGCTATACAAACTGACCTGTACTATTCTCTCTGCCATTTCCGATTAGACATCACATTAACCCAGACAATTTCTATTTCTTACACTCACAAAAAATCTGACTTTACTCGGTTTATATGAATTATAGAAATTTAGTTGAGAAAAAAAATTGTTTTTATTATTCATTAAATTTTACGCAAAGATTTGAAAAGAAGTCTGCGTTCTAACCCAAATAACAAGGATATAATATTTTATTGGTAGTACATGGCGGGACATAAAGGTAGCAGTTCGCATACTTGTTTAACAGGGTGGCCTGAGCACTTTCAATGTGTTGGCTGACAATCCGGTGGAAGACGAAGAGCTCCAGAGCCTCCGCTTTGTTATGGAACTCTGTAACTTCAAGAAAACGTAAATCCCTGTGCAAAAAGAGTAAGATGCTTAATTCATAGTTAAACGGTAGTAGAAAGTGAAATGGGAAACCGAGTGGACCAAAAAAAGAACTGAAAAGAATGTTTTATTTTTAGCTCAATTAAATTTTGAACTGTAAATCAGTATTACTGATAACACATTCATTAAAATAAGGAATTTGGCATTGTGTTTGTCAAACAGTTAACAAATAAAGAGGACATGTCTGTATATACAGAACAGTGTTTCCACTTACTTGAAGGACGTATGCCACAGATTCATGACAGACTGCATAATGGGGTTGATAGCATGGAGATTCTGTCTTATCACTTTTACTGCTTCATGGAAAGACGCCCTCCATGGCTTGGGTATAACTGCTATCCTGAAAGACAATGGAAACCAACAAATTCTATGCAGTTTGTCCTATGCAATTCTATTCTTGAGCTATCATGTCTCCATCACCTAGTGGCAGTAATTAAAAATGTTTAAATGTTTTTAAATGCCTTCTAAAAAATGCAGCTTGGATGGTGGTATTAGAGGAGTTAAAAAAAAAAGCAATCTATGTGGTTACAGGAACATAATCAGCAAAATGGTTTGCATTGGGCTGCATCACACAACCCTGTCATGACCTATTTTCCTATAATAGGCCATGTGCTGCATTATTCCTCACACAGTCTAGGCTGTTTACGATATATAGTATAATAAGTATAGTATTGTATTGGAATAAGTTAGACTTGCTCTTGTCTGTGAGGTAGAAATGTGTCCTCTTTTCGGTCTTCAATCTCTTTCTGGTCTTGTAGCAAAAAATCCACTGCAAGGGGGGGAGGGAGGGGTTAATATTCTTATTGTAAACTATTCATGTGTATACAATACAAACTAGTTTTGAAATAATTCCAAAAAAAAAAAAAATTAATAAACATACAGTATTGACTTTTTCTAAATGGAAGCAGCACGTAAGTGCAAAATCAACTCTTGGAACCGGGAAACTAAACGAACCCAAGACTTTTAGATTCCAGAATTATTAGCATCCAGATGATCAATAAATGATCCATTCAGCTTATCATTATAAAGAAAATCCTTATGAATTAAAGCTACAGTATAAGGAGGAATCAATCTAAAAGGAGTTGTAGTGCTATGTGTTGTGTAACACTCGGTAAAACATGCTCTATATCACAGACCAATAAAACATTATAACATATATCTTACCTATAGCTTTCTTAGCACTCTGCAAATAATCATCTCTTATCTCATCCGTGAGAACCTCGGTGGAGCTTGTCAACATTTTCAGATGATTCGGTACCCGGCACAAGATTCCCTCCAGCAAGGAATCATCCATAGTGCCCGAGTACAGTGTGTCAATCCCGTATTTAATTAAGTTATCATATCTCTGGGGGAAAAGACACATGGGGGAAAAGCCAAACTTTATTCAAATCTACATTTGATTCTAAATTATTTTGTCATGTATGTTTTATTTTTTGACTCTTTATTTCTTTATCTAATGCGCTAATTGTTAAGAGTTTATTTATTGTTAGGTGGTCTTGCAAGATTAAGGAATTATGGCAAATTAGTTTTTCATGCAGATTTACATACACTTTTGTTCATAGCAGGTACTTACCGCCATTTTCCCAGACTGCATTTGAGAACCGTGTGGTTCTTGTAAGCTTTCATCTGTGTCTGCTTCCTCAGACCTATGCCAGTTAACGTGGGGCAACAAGACAATTTTGAATACATTTTATTAAATATTAATATTTATTCATCATGTAATATATAATTAAATTTTAAGGTATGGGCCTGCTTAACAAAGACATGATTTTAAAGGTATGGTTCTTTTCTTAACCCATTTGAAGCACACCAAAGGGCAGTCTATTTACAGCTCCGGCTCTGTTAAGAATGTAATATTTGAGGACTAAAGAGGTAGTTACAATTGTCAGAAAAAGAGACTGAATTGAAACAAATGAAAATAATTATTTTACAATCCATTAATACTGTTGCTTTTCTCTTAGCACAGGGGAAAAACGCTGTGCTCTTAGCATACTGATATGATTAAATATTGTACGCAAAAATAAACTGTTCCCTCTTTCATCCAAAATCATGTTGCACTGTTTTCTCACTGAAGCCTGTCAGTTATGGCAAATCATGTTAAAATCATTGAAAACTTCTCACAAACCCATTTTAATATTGTGTTATATTGTTACAGATACACACATAGGGATCATAAAAGGCAAACTAGGGTGCCATTGTCTTTTAACAAGCTTACAACCAAGGTCCTTCCCCCCCCCCAAGTGTTCAGATACTATCGAGCTGGCAACCCGGTCCTGTATGTTACTGCCACAAAAACAACGTATATTGCATATATCTGTCGCCCAATGTGCCAGGCAGCACGTGATGATGATGACAACCCAAAACACTCTTCATTTGTTTTGTTGCTTTGTTCCTGTTTATTGTGATTTTTTTTGCCGCATTTATATTTATGAAAGACAAAATCCTATACTGTGTTATTTATACACAATTTTTTTTCTTTTTTTTATATCGAGTTTTATCGAGCCTTCAATTCATGAGACTGTAAATTAAATGAATACTCCTATTATTCAAAACATGCAAAGAACTATTAAGATGTTACTGCCTATACTGTAGGTCATGACATTCGGATTCAGAAAATCAAAACTTGCAAGAATATGTTGATGAGAGTTCTGCGAAGCTCCTTGCGGTCTTCCTTCATCTTCTTATACTGTTTAAGGAAATCGGACGTCCTGACCACTTTGTATTCACTGTAGTCTGTGGGCTTGATTCCACTGGGTATTTCTAATGCAGAGATAAGGAGTAATCAGCTGAAAAACCAATTTAACACAACCCAAGATATCATTATCCTTATCAGTGGAGATATAAAAAATTGTGATTGGAAAAAAAAGTTTATGGTTATTGTCTCTATTGGCGTTTCCACATTTTATGAATGTGATGTAATGCAGTCTCCTTACTGAAAAACGATTCATCCAGTTTTCCTGGCTTTCCCGTGAGTATCATGCTTAGTTTTGTCATCCACCTAGGCCTGTCATGACACTGAAGGAAACAAAGCATTCATATCAACACCTAAGGTATACTGTTTTATGAATTATATGAATTTTGCTCACATTTATTGCTCACCCTTGGACATTGTGGCTTGTGATACTGTGGCTCTGGGAATCCCCTCCCAGACTGAGTTTTCCTTCCTGTATCCTGGGGGGAAATTAGGGGAATAAGGCCTGACCAATTTATTTTCTTTATATCTGGCCAAATTATTTAGATTTATGAAATAATGATGGCTCAGTGAGTAAAGTCAGAGATTTGTATTCAAGGTGCAGCTTATGACAACAATCATCAGTGTCAATGTCTCATCGGTGTGTTTAATATCACTGTGCATAAAATAACAAAAAAACTGTAGTCAATGCCACATTAGGTTAAAATCTTTCACATGTACCAATTTATGACAAGTGTAAACCAGACCTCTCTGCTTTGTGTGATTATTTTACTATAAGATCACAAGTCAGTGTAAATAAATATTAGTTTGCCTTTTGTTACACATAAGATATTTTATGATCTTTTTTTTTTTTACAATCTCAAATGTAGTCCTGCATTATGAATCTCGACCTGTGCTATGAATAATAATAACTTTTAATGACCAATAATAATTTTAATGGACTTTGTCACAAACGCCTAATCAGACGTATCTCTTGTCAGTCTCACGCTGCCCTCTAGTGGCACCAACTGAACTTAAAAAAAAAATTAAAAAACAATTATTATTATTCAGTGTCTCAACGATGAATGAAATCAGAAAATATTTTGGAGAATGGAAATTAGTTTATTTAAGTCTTACCTTACTATCCATGATAGTGATTTAAATGTCCTTATGAAATCTGTCAAAAGCAAAAAAAAAAAAAAAAAGATCAATTAACATTAGTGCAATTTACTATTTCTTTATATAAAACGGACTAATTTTCGGTTAATTACTTCAACAATTTGTATTAAATAATTGTTTAAACGTTTAAAAAGGCAGCGATTTTAATGTTAAGACATGATGTGATTTTGATTTATTATTAATCTATTGTGTGTTTATATAAAGAATTGATTACATAACGCTCGGACCAAGTAAATTTAGGATGAGTATTTATTAGAGTTCTCGCCTATTATGGTGGTTTTATGAAGTGTTTTGTATGAACACCGACTGACAACCAGTAAAATCCTCGTGGCGGACCGGGCCGTTAACTGGTCCTTAACTAGTCCAAACTTTAACTTATTTTTTATTTTTTTTAACGTGGCGCGAATTAAATAGAAAACATTTTCTTATATGATTTTCTTATACATAAACTATATTACCGTGAGAGTTTTGATGTGTAAGAGAAATGATCAAAGAAAGTCTCGTCTGTTCTTGTTCGGCATCGTTGGCATCGAGTAAATTGCGTTTCCGCCAAATTGAAGAAAGAGCGGCGCGGCGCGTCAGTATTTACTACTTCAGATTATGACATACGTATTGTCCTGTAGCTATGGATACAGAAATTACGTAACAGCAAGTTATTATTATCATTAAAGAAATTTTACATTTTTTACTGGGATTAGTTCATGTGTTCACAGTTGAAATACAGTAGCAGCGCTGAAGTGATCGACTTTTAAGATTTCTCATGTGATTCTCTGTGATTGTACTCTACTGTACTCTACTGTACTCTACTGTACTCTACTCTACTCTACTCTACTCTACTCTACGTATTGTATTGTATTTGGCTGACGACGAAAGATGTACAACTTAGCGTACAGTAAGGCGTGAGATACTCAACCTTACAAAATGTTATTTCTTTGTATTAATATCTAAGACAGAGAGACATGTACCAGGGCTTCAGCCTGACATACCACTGAGTACATCCCTGCTGAAAAATCCATCATGCTGGTTAATACTGGTTAGTGCTGGTCTGATGGTGAACCAGCATAACTGATGGAAGACCAGCAAGCCTGCTGAAAAATCCATCATGATTTATACAGTATGCTGGGCCACCAGCAAGGTTTTGGTAGTTAAAACTGGTTACCATTTTAGCTCATTGTCTTGTATTTTAATAGGTACTACTGAAAATAGTGTGTGATGTAAATACATGGACCGTGTGGTGTTCTCTTTAAATGCATTTAAATACAAGAGACGAAAACCACTTAAAATTGAAAAAAAAAAAAAAAACAGCATAGCTGGTCACCAGCTTGACCAGCAGTTATACCAGCATATGTTGTTTTGGTGCTGGTATACCAACACCAGCATCATGGTCGTTATAATGCTGGTCACCAGCACCTGCATCAGTAATGCTACTCTATGCTGTTTTTCTTTCAGTGGGGATTAAAGCTCATCAGATTACTTTTAGCTATAATCTTTTAACTACAAACTATTTACCCTTTACTCTTCCACTATTATTGGAAATATTTTAAGACCTACGAAACAATAAATAACATAAATAAATAAATACAATGCAGACATTTCCATTAGTTTATGCTTCTCAGTACTTGGTTGGGGCCCTTTTAGCATGAACCACCCCTGCATGGTAGGGAGGTGATTAGCCTGTGGCACTGTTAAGGCATTATTGAAGACCAGGCTCTTTTGCTCTCAGTCTTCAGCTCGCCTGTATTGTTGAATGTCTCATCTTCCTCTTGACAATAGCTCATAGACTATGGGTTCCGGTCAGGTGAGCGAGCTGGTCAATCAAACACAGCAATATCATGATTGACACACCAGTTAGTGGTGAAATTGGCATCTCCATAAAGCTTGTCAGGAGATGGAGGCATCAAGGGCTCTGACTTTTTGACAGTGGCCAATCACCAGACGACATGGCACCCAAAAGCATCACACACTGTGAAAGCTAAAATGAAAAAGGCTTTAAATATTTCACTTTTATGTTAGTCTTTTACTTTTTCAATTAAATTAGGATGAAAAAAAAAACCTTCCCCACATGCACTGGTATAGCAGCTTTCAGAAACAAAGGTTTGTTATAAACAATGTTAAGTTCCTGAGTAAAATAATGTATAAGAAGCATTTAGGTCAAACCAGGACTTGTGAGCAAATTTCTTATCAATGAAGAAACATTTGACTTTTTTGGAAGACTTTAAGCACAGTACGGAGACGAGAGTCTTAGCCACAGTAAAACATATGGATGTTGCAAATATTTTAAAGAAGGTTGTATGTCCATGAATGATGATACTGGCTGAGGCGGTTCAGAGTAAATTGCAGACAGTGAGACTATAAATAAATCAAATTTATAACTTAAAAAGTATTTTCTATTCCTGATTTTATATATATTTATGTTTTTGCATATTTGTCACACAAATAATTCAGATCAACAAATTTTAATATTACACAAAGATAACCCAAGTACATTTGACAAAAAAAACTTCAGGGTTAGCAAGTCATGAATGAAATGGAACATTGTTTATTATTAACAGAATGACAACTAACAGTATGTATACATGTAAAATATAGTATAATGAGTACAAAGAGTATAGAGGAGTATGCTTTTTTTTGATTTACAGTAAAGACAGTGTCTTTGTGAATAGTTTATATGTGGGCATTATAGATGGTGGCATGATTGTGCCACCATTATGGATTGCTTCTTTATGAATCCATCTGGCAGAGAAGAGCAACTCCGCGACGAATCCAGTGTTCAGGTGGTCTGTCTGAATTGAGGCTCATGGAGATGACATAATTGGTCGAGTGGCCTGTGGTGGACAGAGTCCCCCGTCTCTCACTCGTCTTATATACTGGTGAAATGTAGCATAGGCACTCAGGGATGTCCTGCTTCTTCATGGGGATGAGCCAAATCTATAATGGGGCACACAGTTTCCGAATGAAAGTTGGTTTGATAGAATAAGAAAACAGTAAAATGTACTGCACAGGTTAGCGTGTCCTCAAGGATCAGGACTGTGAACCACTGACCTAGTATTAGAAGCATCATGTTTTATCAGAAACTGCATGTTTACATTCAAATATTGTGTTAATCACCTGCACTTAACTTTTCCGGAGAACTGATTACAGTAATAGGTTGTAAAGACCAGCAAGTATAATATGTCAGGTGTTTTTATGCTGTGTGTTGCTGAAAAGGTAGTAGTTAAAGAAATACAGATAAATTAAACGAATAAGCAAATTATTATTTACCACTGGCATGGTGTCATGGAGGACCTTGGGGTAAGACTCTGCCAGCAGTTTCTTTTCTCTGTCCCAGCGCGCCCCTTCTAGGAATAGACCACTGATGTAGATGCCTGTCAGGGATGAGATGGGGCATCATGGGTTATACACATTCATGACCATGAACTGCAAACATGTTTGGTCTCTCTGTCTCTACCACAGACACACATGCATTTATTACCATCCTCAGGTGGCTCTATGAACTTTATTTCATCCATGACTTGGAAGTTGAAGGCGAGCAGGTCAATGGGGATGGTGTGTTTGCGAGCATAGTTCTGCTGAGCTCCAGTTAGAAAAGCTTGGGTGAAGAAGAAGCCTGACATCCAGAACACAACTGGCATGCCATTATCATACCAGTCCTACAACAACAAAATACATAAGTATAATTGTAAGCAACAATGACGGGCCCCAGGCGTACCGCACAACCTGCGTTATATGAGTGTGTATTAAGACCTCCAAAAAGCCATCGTCACTCGGTTGCACCGCACAACCTGCACACGTCACACACTATACAGGCCTAATGTCAGTTTGGGCCCTAAATATTTGTTGAATGCGTTGTGTGTGTGTGTGCGTGTGCGTGTGCGTGTGTGTGTGTGTGTGTGTGTGTGTGTGTGTGTGTGTGTGTGCGCGCGCGCATGTATGCTGTAAAATAAGCATCACAGTATGATGTTCCTGAATGTGATGTCACTGAATGTGATGTTACTGAAGGCATCATTGAATATAATGTCACTCAATATAATGCCACACAAAGTTATTAATCATTTTTTGGTGTAAGTTTAAGACATTATCACGGCTGGCCCGTTTGAGGTATTGAAAATCCCTCCGCAATCTTGCATTCTCAATGTCTTTAGATCTCTTCGGCCCGGTTTGATGGCAATCGTATAAATTCCCTAGGAGGAGTATCCATCGGGTGCGTTTTTGCAAATGACCCAGAATAACCGGCCTCCTGTTGAGTTGAGTCCAGGACATGCAAAAGTTGTTCGGCTCGATGACCTCTAAATGTGTACCGAGTTTCGTGTGACTACGTGAAAGTATGTATGAGTTATGCAGCAAAATCTCGTATGGGGGCCCCTGGGGGCCACAAGACTTTCAGGCATCCTGATGGCAGCAGATTCCAACCTGTCTGCCAAGTTTCATGAGTTTTTGGGCATGTTAAGACTCACGAAAAGTCCAAAAGGCTGGGAAAAAAAATCCTTAGGAAAACAAGAGGGTCCTGCTCACCTTATAGTGCTTGGGCCCTAATTAACACTCTATCATCATTAATGCTGCATATTACAACTCTATGAGATGGATAGAACCCAGTGGCAGCTACTGGTCTGTCAAATAGGGGAAGCTCATTTTCGGCCTACATCATAAAATTGTCTATTTATTTCAAAATAAATTCTGCCCTACGTCCCTTTTCAAGAAAATGGTCTGTGACCCTGTTGTACCAACTAGGCGTCTTTTCCAGTGACTTGACCAGTGTCCTCTCAATGATCTAAAAAAAAAAAAATTTAACTCTGTAAAAGTGAAACAAGGAATGTGGTGTATAATTGTGTGAAATGTATGATGAAAATCAAGCAATTTCGCCAAGCAAATATAAAGAAATAGGTTGCAGCAGTTTTTATTTCGACTGAACTTCAGAAATCCGCGATGGGACTTCAGCGATTCCTTATAGTACAAAATTGCTGTCAGTCAAAAGGAGATGCAGTCTTTCGACAGACCCTCCAATCATCACGCAGAAGCTCGGCGTCCGGGCCAGCCCACTCCTCATTCGCCCCCAGAGACGCTGAGCGTCCGTGGGCGGGACATAATCTCAGCGTTTATCCAATGACCGTCTAGTTTCAAAGCACTGAAAAAAAACTTTCAAAGCAGCCGCATTGAAGTCAATGGACGCTGGGCTTCAACAGGGAAATGCACTGTGACGCTACGGGAATTTTTAGTCAATAAAATGTTAATACAATAGTACATAATTTGACCATTAATTTTGTGACATTATAGGGGAAGCTGACCTTCCCTTGCAGTCTTAAAGAAATCGCACCTGATAGAACCATCATTTTATTAACCCATTACAACATCACCTTAAAATACTTTAAGAATATATACTTTAATAGAACAAAACAGTTTGATAAAAGGACAGTGCTAAAAAAAATTAGGTTATTGAATTTGAGGTGTGTTAGAGCATACAAACTCAGCAGTATTTAAAGCTAGGTAGAACATGTTTACAAAGAAAATAAAGACTCATCAGAAAACTTGGCTTTTATAATCCATAAAAGCAGCCTGAAATCTAAGGTTATGGTCTGTGTGAAAACTAATAACTTATTTACCTTTATGTAAAAACAAAAAGTAAAACTTTAAATTTAAAAAGATAAAACACTGAGCCATAGCTACACTGTCTAACTGCACATAAAAACATACAAGAATATACACACATAAGAGCTTCTCTTTTTGGCAGACTCTTCTGTTGTGTAAGAAAATTTTTTTGCTTAATAAATAAAGCATTCTACTGCCCCATGATGTGCAGATGATATCCCACACTATTATGCTCAGCTCATGTGCAGATCTGGCATATACTGTATCTCAGGACAACCCAAGCTAACCTGTAAGAATTTGAGTCTCTCCAGGAAGTCACTGACGTATCCTCCAAGAGGTTTAAGGCTTGGATATGACTTTTTCATCCACATTCCTGGGACACGGCCCTTCAGGATGCTTGTCACTACTTCCTCTAACTCAGCTGACATCACCACCAGCCCCTGCAGCACAGAAAGGAAAATACAGTAGGTAAAGATCTGGCACATATTGTGCCAGTCAAAACCACCAGTTCATCCAGGTTTCTCCAAACTTGTCTAAGCTTTTGCTGACGTTCCTAGAAGCCTTCAAAGCTTGAGCAGAAGTGTCAGTGTTAGGTTCATCATTTTCTTTAAAGCTCCAGTAAGTTCTCTAAGGTTGCACTGATCCTCGTATGCGACTGTAAGAATTTGTCCAAGTTTTGCCAGAGCTTCCAAGCACTTCCAAGGCTTTTTACAACCACCAGAGTTTGTCTGAGGTTTAAATAAGATTCCTCAGAGATTTAAATGCTCTTACAAGGTATTGATCTAAGGTTTCTTTTGAGCAACAGATTTATCTATCTTCAATCAATGGTTCTGACCTTAATGGCCTTTTGAATGTTGATGCATGAATCACGGATTGTTCGCAGAAGCTTGTTGAAGCGACCCATCTCTTGCACCAGCACAGTGTTCATGCTCTGTTTGTAACTGGTGGGAAACTTGCGCATGGCTGCTTCCGTGTCAAAGTCTTTTGGTAGTTTGCCCAAAATGTCGGCAGCCACCTCATACACCATGTCATCAGAGGATTTAGCATCACCACCAGTCACCCGAGACTGTAGGGAAGAGATAAAGGAGAAAATTTGGATTAGTAAGGTCATAAGTAAGGTCATTCAGTGTGATAAGTTAAAAACCATAACCCGTGCATACTATATGAGTCCCCCTGGTGTGTTCAGCCTATCAGAGCATGTATAGCACTTAAGACTGAGTTTGGAAAGTAAGCAAACTTCACCATAGGATCTTAGGCCTGGTTAGTTTGGTACTGAAATGTTCCTCTGACGCTGTAGCTGATGTGAAAGTGGCATTGGGCCAGTTTGTAGAAGGAGTCTTGGATCTTTCTCCTGGAACTTGTGAAAGTGAAATTTGTTTGCAATCACCGTGATTGTACTATAATTGATGTCTGAGATAAAGCACAGTTGTGGTTCTTAGAGGAACCTTTGACTGGTACCAAAGCAAATAAGTCATGACATCGTAGTAGTAGTTGAGCACAATGTTCAGCACTTTAGGTGCATGAACATAGAGATGTTACCTTAGAGGATGCACTTAAGGTCGTGGCCAAGCAAGGCAGGACAATTAGTGATCTCAGTGCACAAAGTGGTAAATAAAGGGTCAACACTAGTAGGCCTACAGTAAGTCCCAAAATCAACATCAGGTTTTATTCGTCAAGTATGTTGACACAGAGAATTTGATTTAAATTTGATCCTGCCTCTTTTTGACTCTCAAAGAACAAACCAACATAAACAAAGTGAATTTGTTGTATACAAAACACAATACACAGTAAGTAACCAACATTCAGTAATTGTACAGATTAAATAAAGGGGGATATGACTATGTAACAGATGTACATAAAGAGTACATAAATTTAATGTGCAAAGTAGCCATGCAAAGTAGCCGTGCAGGTAGCCGTGGTGTGCATCTAATATACTTTAATAAGTAGTGCAAATAGCAAGTAGCAATAATGTGAAGTAGGATGCAAGAAGTTTATAGGAAGCATGGTACTTTAGTGTTTTTACACAATATACAGTACTCAGATGTTTGATTAGTACAAATAACATCCTAACCAAAGTTTACTGAGTTGGGGCTACTAATACACTTTAGGTGCCAAGTAGCTGGACATGTGGCAAAGAATTGTACTCAGAAGCCAAGATGGGAATATGCTCTCTATCACTGGCTGGCTAAAACTCACAGCTGCTAATGGACTTGACATACCCTATCTTTTCTACCTGGAATGTTTTCCAGAAGGTGCAGACATGTACTATTGAAAGGACATGTTGTGCGGGTTGCAGGAAATACTGCTGAGTCAGTATTGGCCATCTTGGCAAGGGCGTCTAATATAGTTGTTGGGCCTGTACAGCTCAGGATGTTAGAACCTTTGAGTACTCCGTTGCCAGGAGGTCACACACTTGTGAGGGAGCATATCTCCCTCTCATACAGGAGAATAACACTGCATCAGGTGATGCTAGTTTGGGCAAACTGGGAACACCTGATGCTTCCATCCATAGTTTTGGTGGATGGAAGCATCAGGTTACCAAAAAATCTGAAGACCAAAACCCTGCATAGATGAGAACTTACAGTAGATGCTCTGCTGGAAGCACAATATTTCCCTACAATTGATCTAGCAAGTAGCTATCATCAAGCGGTTGTGGAGGAAGGAGATCTGCACAACACAGAGTTCTCAGCACCTTTTGGGTTATATACTATAAATACTTACGGATGTAGTTTGGCATCTGCAAAGGGCCTGCGACCTTACAGAGATTAATGCAAGCCACCATGAATGACCTGGTCTTTTAGATTTCGCTAATCTACCTAGACGATATTTTAGTGTATTCTTTAACATTCCGAGTGCACTTAGCTACACTGCGTTGAAGCGGCTGCAAGAGATCGGACACAAGGTAAAGCTGGAGAAATATCATTTTCTTCAGTTGAGGTTGTATTATTAGGACACCAGATATCTGCAGATGGTATCAGCACAGACCCTCTGAAATTTATGGTCATTCCTTGGCTTCTGCAGTTTCTATAGGCGATTCATTCAGGGATTCTCTAAAATATCTTGTCCAAACAAAGCTGATCAGTGTCTGTGGAGTGAAGAATGCCAAGCTGCTTTTGACCTTCTCAAAGATAAAGGTCATGCTGAAAACACAACTGGTAATGGTAATACTGTAGCTTTCAGATTTTACTTACTCGTGTGTGAATAATCCTCAGATGTGTTTTATTATTTATGCTGACTGACATTTCATCCAGGATCGACAGAAATGACTCAAGACAAAATATCCGACTTTTTCCTTATGCATATTGTACATACAGCTTTGTGATTTCATCAAACCTGGGTGAGCAGGATGCTGTTAAACAGGAGCTGCGTCTCCACCTGGTCCTTGGTGATGTCAGCGTTGGCGTTCATGCCAAAGACTTCTGGCGACGGGTACAGTGGGAGTGCTTTGGTGTACTCTATGTAGCTACTGAGCTGCAATAGAAATAAGACACTTCCTGATTCACATATCCAGAAAGCAAGATTACCACAAACTTATAGCACACCACCCATAAGATCACTGCCAATGACTGTGCAATGGTTCTGAATAATAGGTTCTAGCAGATAAAAAATAAGCATAGATTATAAATGTTTATTTATGCATTGTAAATAATGCATAAACTTTCTGTAATGAGTATGTAAGTAAATCAGAAATATTGCATTTTTTCATTGCATGGACAATACATCGTTTTGTCGCTTGATCTAACTATCAAGTTGTGGGGCCATTTAAAAGAAAGGCATACAATTCTGTAGATTAGTAAGTATATTAAAAAAAAACTATAATTGACTAATTAGTCCATTCATATTATTACATATAAGTAGTAATCAAAATAGAGATGTGTGTGTGTGTGTGTGTGTGTGTGTGTGTGTGTGCAAGACAGAAGTCTTACATCTCCTTCAGGCGGTGAGTAGTAAATCCCACTTGGGTCAAACTTGTACATTGTGTCTTCAATGATCTTATCTATGTAGAAGATGGAGAGGATGGAGCGGAGGGTCCGGCGGTCCCAGTCATCTGTCACACGTCCTCCATAGTTACACTCTCCTGTCATGTAGCGCAGAGCATCAAACGGCACATCCTAAAATATTTTCATAATTATACACAAGTGCATCTCAATAAATTAGGTCATCGAAAAGTTCTTTTATATGAGCAATTCAATTCAAAAAGTGAAAATACAATATAATATTATATCATTTAATATTTAGTACTTTTATATAATACAATATATTATATAGATTCATTACACACAGACTGATATATTTCGAGTGTTTATTTCTTGTCATTTTGATGAGTATGTATAAAATAATAAAAGGTTTTTAACACAGAAATGTTGGACTACTGAAAAGTATGAACACGTACAGCACGTGACATGGAGGCAATCAGTCTGTGGCACTGCTGAGGTTGCACTAATAGCGGCCTTTTGCTCTTCTGTGTTGTCGGGTCTGATGTCTCACATCTTCCATCTATTCCAAAGATTCTTTATGGAGTTTAGGCCTTTGAAGTCCCTGGGACGCATGCCATCTTTCCGCTCGCATGCCCCTCTCTAATTTACTCATTCTTCTCGCTCCCAAATCTCTGGACTTGAATTCTGGACCTCAAGCTAAGCTCCCCACCTCACTTTTATAGATGGGAGCAATCCTGAGATTCATTACAATTATCATCCACCATCCATGGCCCATCTAGCGGCTCCACCCCTCACACACTTGCTGAGGGGAAGGCCACCTACGAATGAGTCCTTGGAGTGAGCGAGGGGCGAGAAAAGATTTAGATGCACACTGATCACTGATGCACGCTGTGACAGTCAGCCACCAACTTGTCTGGCAATTGGTCTGTAGTTTTGCAGTTATTATGCATGGGGAATGGCACAATATACAAGGCTAAAAACCTGGAAACAGTCTTATCAGTTTGCAACTGACAAAAAGAGTCTAAACCTGGTCAGAGATTAACCCCTGTTTTTTTTTTTTGTTTTGTTTTTTTAACATTACGTAGCTACCGCATGAGGTTTTCTGATATTATGTGAGTTTTCTCATGACTCTCTATATATGACTCTACTGTATATAACAACCCTCTCATTGTGTTTCATGATTCCTTATACGGTAATACTTCCTATAGCCTAAGTCGCCAGACAAATAGACTTACAAATAGCTTATGTTTGCTGAAAATGTCAAAGATTTTTTTAAATACTTCCTCAAATGAACTCATTGTTTGGCCAGGTGAGTGAAATTGAAGATGAAGACACTGAGAGATGTATTATGCCAATATGTTATTGAGTGCAGGTGGGTGAGAATTTTGTTATGAAAAAGAGGAATAGGAGTGAATGGGATATGTGGGTGCTCACTTCATATTGGTCCAGGAACATATGCAGCTGTTGGACTGAGATGCGCAAGTCAGTTTCATTGAACTCATAGGGGATGTTCCAGCCCAGAGGCCCGAACTTCCTTCGCTCTTGGATAAGCGCATGAAAGAAACATAGGCCATACAGGAGCTTCTTAAACACCGCCTAAAACACATACACATATATTACACATGTACAAAGCCCATGACCACAATTTTAACAATAAAACATCTGAATGAAGAAAATGACTCCCTCATGAATCAACCTTTTTCCCTGCACCTGCTATTTTCCTATCCAAATGCTTTGCGTTTTGAAAAGGAGACATGTTGCCTCTTATCACATTCTCTCACAATGATGAAAACTGATATTCCACCCTGATCCCCTTTTTTTTTTTTGGTCAGTATCTTTACTCACCGGCTTTGAGCTGCTGCTGAAGAACTCCGGATCAGAGATGGGGTCCGTATTAAGGGAGCCGATGATGTTGAAACGCAGGCCCTTGGGGGGCTCATTAGTCATCTTAACACCATTCTGAAGGACGGCCACAGGGAAGTTAGGTGAGGGGTAACTGGTAAGCCACAGACGGAAGTCTGGATGCGTGGTGTCTGGATTGAGCTCCTGGAGGAAAATAAGTTTTTAAAAAAAAACTTTTATAGGCTTGTAGTGAAAAATTAACAACACCAACTGCAATCACCAATTTCTATTTCTATAACAAATTTTTGGACACCTATTGATGTAACAACAATACAGTACTAAATGCTGCAACAAACTATTCGTCTTGTTCCAACTTTCCCCTTATTCAGTTTTTACTCCTATCCTAATAAACCATGTTATCCAGCAGTACCTCACAAACGCGTTCTAGTGTTGCCATCCAGGAAGTGGCCAGATGGCAGTTTTGCAACACCACCCAGGTTCCTTCCTTCATTCCTGCCTCAATCATGTTCATTGCAATGGGACCCTGGCCTTGGCCCAGTGAAAGAGAGGTCAGCTTGTTGCCTGTGAAGCCCTGCGAACAACATTAAAAAGGTCTAGCACTTATTGCACAACAGGGCTGTAACACTACTGAGACATAAAAGGACTTTAAATCCAAACATTTTGGAGTATTTTACAGTATATTGGTGTAACCTGTTACACTTTCTTTGGCAAACACTGAAAAGAAGATGCATGTTTAACCTGTTCATCTCCAAACTTCAGCAGAGCTGCCATGGGGTCGGAGCCTGGTGAGAGGATGAAGATGAGGGGAGCGCAGCTGTGACTGTCTGCAAATGCCTTTCCCAGGTTAAAGGGAGGCACCTCAATAAACTGCTGTCCCAAGCTGCTGGAAACAAACTCCTGCACCATAGGAATGATCTGAAAAAACAAAAGGAAAAAGAGGAACAGATTAAGGAGTTTCAGGTTGTAGCGGTCATAATAAAGCAAAGAGGACTATCGATGAACTTTTTATGATTCTTTCACCTTGTCCGGTCTCAGGCAGCGTATGACCAACATCCTTTGAAAGTGTCCCAGATTTTCTTGCCACTTTCCAGGAAAAGGTGTGTGATGAGGATCCTGTGTAACGAGGACTATTTAAGTATAGTTCTCATTTAAACCATAATTTTCACTGCCAAGCTTTAAGAAACTAACACCGATATTTTGCAATTTTCCAATAAAATAATATGAGCTATCTCAGCATTTCCTCAATTATTTTCTAAATAGCATTTTACATATATTTTCACACTCTGGCACAGAGACTGTGGTACACACCCTGCTGTCATACACCTCTTTCCATTTATCACTGACGTGTTCCAGGTCTTTACGTAGGCCCTTAAAGCAATCCAGCTCATCTAGGCGACAGATCTCATCCCATGATTTTTTGGCCAGCCACTTGCACGGTTTGGTGTGAGGGTTATCCAGACCCACGCCACCCGTCAGCAGAAAGCGCCACTCAGCCTCGTCAATCTACGGGATGGAAGTGTCAGGGACATATAAGATGGAATGGATATACAGTTTTTCAAATCAATTAAGAATTAATTGCAGGTTACATGAAGAAATAAAGAGTGCTAATGACATTTTCATCAGGAACTGGTCTTCGACAATGTTACTTTTAACAAAGTACAAATGTTAAATGTTATGCTCTGTTCTTTACACTGTATTATGTATAGTCAAGATGCAGAAAACAAAAGTGGGCAACAAAACAAGTCTTTAGATTCGTCTCATTGCTGAAACGTTTATGCATGCTTATTAGACGTGTGGTATAACATGGATGAATACAAGTTTTAATTTAAGGTTAAAGATTATTAGATCAAAAAACATATTAAAAAAAACAGGCATCTTTTACTGCCTTCATACCAATAAAAGCTGAACAGGGTGTGATTGAAAATAGCGGGTATCATGTTAACTAAGAAGAAAAAAAGTTGTATTAATGTAGGTAAACTACACTAACACTCAAAAGTTTGGGATGATGTTCTAACTCCATAGTTGTTCCTGATTTTTATTTCTTTCTGCATTGTAAAGCAATGCTGAAGGTGTCCAAAATGTGCAATAATCTCCTTTGAACATGTTGATATTGAGATGTATCTGCTACTTCTGCTCTGTAAATCCTTTATAACTGTTGTTGCATAATTCCAAATGTGTCATTTCATAGTTTTAAAATCCCAATCACTCTGTTGCAGAATGCAGACAATAAACCACTAAACAAAAACAAAGAAATTTGATGTTTCATCTCCGTTGATGAAATGTGCTCAGATGTGGTTCGCTTAATGGCCTTTGCCTCAACAGAAACAAATGTGTTTAACCACTTATCAGAAAAGTGATGCTTTTTAATGCATTTAATAGCGTATTTTTATACACGTGGTAAAATATAAAGGTCTGCACAAGTTAAGAGTATGTAGATGAAGAGAAATGGTTAGTGCCAGAGGAATTTCGGCATCTGATTATTAATGGATTTATTTTTTTATAAAAATTATCCATGTTATATTTCCTGCAGAGTGCTTTAACTTTATTTGATCTATTAACTCAGCTGAGACTCACTACACTGCACGTATTAAGCATGGCTGTGGAAAGGCAGTACTCACAAGTCCTTGGTGTTTAAGCAGGTTGACACTGAGGCAAAAGGAGAAGAGCAGCTTGTCTTTCTCGAAGAGTGAACGGCACACATTGACATAAAGTGAGTGGGTGAAATGGTCTTTTAGGATCTGCAATCTGGACGGACAGATAGGCAAGGAAGAAAATAGTCAAAATGATCACAAAGTTCTCTTTTTGTTAACGCTTGATGCAGTGGCTTTAAAAATCATATCATGTATTGTTACTGGTGTTGATACAGTACTTGGTAATTAATTATTTTAGTAAAACATAGAAAAAACATTTTTAAATCTTAACTTACACTGATATAAGTTCAAAGTCCTGTTTAGCTTTTTAAGCTCTTCTTAAGTTCAAGCTCTTAAAATGCAGCAAATCTAAACTATTCTGTCTGTTCAGACATATTGTTAAACCAAATATAATCAATCCAACAAGTAGTTTGAGATGACTGGCCTCTAAAGACACTTAATGTATTTTATATATAAGCCACAGATTTCTTCTACACACAATTAGCTTTTGGTTACATTTTGCTGATAACAAAATAAAAAAATTATAAAAAGACTAGAAAGATTATAAAGGTAGAAACATAATAATTTCTAAAGATTTTTTAAAAATGAAAATGTACAAAACAATTAAAACTAACAAACCTCTTAAACTACAACTAATTAAAATTATATTCATAAAATAAAAAAAAATAAAAAAACATTCTCCTAAAAAACAGATGCAGCTTCTCACCTCTGCTCCAGAACCTCGCTCTTGTCCGAGTTGTCGATGGATGAGTTAAAGAGATTGATGAACCAGCCGAGTGAGTACTGGTACATGGGTTCGATGTTGGCCAGATCAGCGATGGAGAAGAACAAAATGCCAGCATGAACTGAGATGGGCTTGTAGCCCAAACGTGTTTTATCAATCTTTCCTTCCGTCACCTCAGCCACAGCTTGCTTCTCTGAGATTTCATTGGCCAGCACTTTGGAGGAGGAGAGAATCTCTACAGCTGTCTCATCCTCCAGGATGTTCCCTTTAGATGACGAGAGTACTTCCAGGATCTTGTCTTCAATTTCCTGAAGCAGTCTGCAGGATAAGAAAGGAATGATCAGGTCCTGTCAAGTAGTTAATAGACTTAAAATAAATGAAAACATCCTAAAAATTATATCACAACTTTTATTGAACTTTATTATTTTTATAACTTTATTATTATTAATATTGGTTATATAATATAATTGTATAATATATAATAATATTATTGGTTGTAGCTTCATTAGGTAAAGAGATGAATCAGATACACCACAGTAGAGAAGAAATAAAGGTTCTCTCTTGTCATACCTCTTGTTTTCTGCTCCCTGTAGGATGAGGCCTTGTTTCTCCTCTTCTAAATCCGGCCTCTCTCGTGCCACTACTATACCAAGCAGCTGGTCCTGAATTCCCTCAGGCGTGATCATGAAGTTTAGAAGTGTCACCTAAACATCAAAAGTGTTTTTTTTTTTCCCCTCATCAGGCTATTTATTTCAAATAGAATTATGTTTAATTGTGGTACATTTAATGAACTATGTTTAATTATGTCTTTTATTATTTAGTTATCCTGCTGTGCACAAAGGAACCAAACAGCTTATATAATAAAAGATTAAAAGCACTGGATTTATATATCATATTTAGACATATTCTCTGTCTAAAGCATCCCCCCAAGACCTAGTCGCTTAGAAAATTCGCTGTAAACAATTAGTTTTTTTTACACACACATATTGTACCTGTTTATTTATTCCGATTCTTTTCTTTGAGCAAAGTAATGATTCATTCACAAACATGTGAAACAAAAT
Organism: Clarias macrocephalus; assembly: GCA_011419295.1. Lineage (NCBI taxonomy): Eukaryota > Metazoa > Chordata > Actinopteri > Siluriformes > Clariidae > Clarias > Clarias macrocephalus. The sequence goes on along the minus strand of JAAGKR010001552.1, from coordinate 99,035 downwards.
GCCTATTTACATGTACTTGTGTGTCACCTGCTCTTTAGTGCCAAATGTTTGTGGACACCTGACCATCACTCTGAAATTCTCTTCTTGAACATCCAATTCCAGATTTATTGTGTCTTTGCTATTATAATATTGAACACTTTGTATGTTCATTCAGAGCATCAGACAGATGGAGGTTGGCCATGGTGCAGGTCAGGGTTGCAGTTCATCCCAAAGATTTTAGTGGGGCTGCAGGACACTCATGCTCCATGTCTTCACTGAACAATTTTTTTGCACAGGGTTATATGCTTTAACAGGCTTGGTACTGTTACAATGAGGGGAAATTGTAATTCTATAACATACAAAGACACCATAAACAATTGTTTGCTTGAAAATTTGTGACAACAATTTTGAAAATAATCATGTGTGTGAGAGACGGTCAGATGTCCACATACTTTTGGCAGTATATTGTACTGTATAATGTGCATTGCAAACAGGAAGACAGATAGAGAAAGAGCCACTGAGAGAGAGCGAGAGGAGAGAGAGCGAGAGGTTGGTAACTGTTTACAGCTGCTATTATATTAACTATAACGTTAGATAGAATGATAGAATAAAACTTGAATAGAAATTCCACAACAATAAACAGGAACAAAGAAGGAATATCAGTCTGGTGCTCATTTACTCATAAAAATGCTCAGCCCCACCTTAACTGAAATCTCTGGCAGGTAATGCGGGTTGCGTAGTTTGGTGGTGATGTAGAAGCGGAAATCTGGTGAGTATTCTATGGTGGAGTCTCCCAGCCGGATACACACACTCCCACCCTGCTTAAACGTCTGCTTCAGCAGCAAGGGCTCAAGAATGGGGTCCAGCTCCTCATCCACATTTTCCAGCAGCACTGGAAGCGAAATCAACAATATACCTTAATACAGGATAGCAGCATCGTCAGAGAGTATGACATTAGGTGTCATTAGAGTGTGTATCTTGCTCGGTCATAAATATGTGTTGTTCCTCTGGTTACTCCCACAAGGGTCTGGCCACAGTGGATCATTTGATTTTGAAACATTTAAAGTTTTCCCTTTCTGGCAAAATTTGAATTCCCTGGCAGGAATATGTGTAATTTTGACAATGATATTTCTGTAATGTAAGTAATTAAAATACTTGTCCAAATATTAGACATTAACCAACATACACATAATTTGTCTTTCAATTTACATAAATGCAACCATAGATTAAGGTGGCTACAATAATGAATTGAATTGTTTCTTGGGGGTGTTGATACTTTTGCCACATGTTTTTCAAAGAAAATTCTACAATTACTAGAGTATAGAAGTACGACAAGTACATCTTACTTTTGTCATATCATTATAGTCCTATATTTTGTTGTAAGCAAATACGAGGCAAATCACCTGGCGTGCCGAACTGAATGCAGTTCTCCAGTGTCCTCACATAGTCGCTGTCACTCAGCTTGATAATGTGCAGGCTGTTGGCTTTCTCCATGTTCTTTACCCACTTGTTTGCTTGGCCCTGTGGGTCGATCATCAAAGGCCATCGTCTTGCATTCCTCCAGAGGAGAGATGGTTGACAAACAATTAAGGAACATTTCAGGACCAGAAGCATCCAACTTAAAGTATAATTTGCCTGAGACCAACTTATTTTGAAACATTATGAAAGGTCAAGCTTAGGTTTAAGACCATATTAGCAGTAATGGTATTTCTCATTTACATGTGAGCAGTTTTAGTGACAATGAACATTTACAGAAGAAAAAAAAAATTGTAAGAAAATTTGACCAGCCCATGAAAGTCACATGTGAAGAATTATTGTGTTTTTCTTAGAAATACAAATCAAACATCCAATTTGTGTGTCCAAAAAGTGTTTACTCAAGGTGGATCCTCCTCATTTCTGAAGTCAATCCATATGCTGATGTACCACCCTCAGATCAATGACCTGGTGGAATGCTCTAAAGCACAGGCTGTGATACATGGAAGACGAGAAGTGTGGAACTTGGAAATCCTATTCCTATATTTCTTCTTTGTTGTCCGCAAAACACCCCAGACTTCCATCAGATTCATCTCCTCGAGCTCCTCATTGGAATGCCACCTCAAGGATTGCTGAATGTCATGAAGGAGGCTTGGGGAAGCATCCGCTCCATGGTCAATGTAAAAAAGGAATTGCCCACTCAATTGCCCTAAATCATGAATGAACTGTAATTAGCCACATTTTTTGGACAAACCCTGATCACTATCAGACTAGTTGAATCAAGAACCTTTTTGACAAAGTCAAGCACGCTAAAGATCTTACATCATGTCGCAATCTAAAGAAATTAAAGAACAGATGACAAAGTAAGTAAGTGACATGTATCAGTCTGGAAAGAGTTACAGAGCCATTATCTACAAATTTAAAAAAAAAAAAAATTGGATCAGTATTGAACCTTCCCAGGAGTGGCCAGCCTACCAAAATTACTCCAAGAACATAAGGATGACTCATCCATGAATTAATAAAAGAACCCAAAATAACATCTGAAAAACTGCAGGCCTCACTTGCCTCAGTTAAGGTCACTGTTCATGATTCAACAATAAGAAAGAGACTGGGCATCCATGGCATTCCAGGAAAATGGCATCCATGGGAAAGGTCCGAGGCGAAAGCCACTGCTGATCAGGGCTTGTCTCACACTTGCTTTGCAGATGGTACTACTCTCCATAACTCCTGTTAAAGAAACACCTTCTGTCTGTACAGTGGGTACAGACCCGCCCCTTAAAATAACAAAATTTTGCAGCCTAAAAGGACAGACACATTCTTTTTTTTTTTCATATGTATTTACTCCTCATGTACATTACATGTACATTACGTCCACATAAATGATATAACACCAACATGCCAGAAATAAATAGGAAAAAGAAAAAATAAACAATCACACAGTTAGAAGGCTCATCCCCTCCTCAAAATGACTTGTAAACTCAATCAGGTGAAGCTAATCACCTTCTCAAAGGCACACAAAGCCATCTGACTTTTAACTGTGCTGAGCTGTGGTCATTTTGATTAGCTCAGCAAGAAAAGAGCTTCCTCGCGCATTTTAGTCCATGGTAGTTCATCTATGGGATGCAAGACACTGTCAAAAGATCGCTGGGATAGAGTTGTTTTCTATCAGAGCTGGATAGAAAAAAAAATTCAAAGGCTTTATCACTGCCTAGAAGCACAGTGAAGTCTATAATTATTGTATTTGGTACAACACAACCCCCTCCCTGAATCAGGACGTCGCTCAAATAGTTCACCATTCAAATGACGCCATTCTTACAGTAAAGCATGGAGGTAGTGATATCCTGATATCTTGGAGGTGTTTCTCTGCAGCAGGGACTTCACCACTTGTCAGGATAGAAGGCAGAATACTGTCAAATTCTTGAAGAAAATTCTTTTCCTGCCATCTGCCAAAAAAAGTTTTACCTTCCAACATGAAAATGACCCAAACCGGACCACACATTGGTTGAAGGAGAAAAGGGTGAATGTCTTTGCATGGTCTAGCCAGGGCACAGACATCATTGGATATCTGTGGAATGGCTTTAACACTGCAGTCCAGAAATGATCACAATCATCATGCCAACTTCACCACCATAATTAAGTTTGCTGACGACACCGTTGCGGTGGGCTGACAACAACAAGACGGCCTACATGGAGGAGATTAGAAATCTGGAGAACTGGTCCCAGAGGAACAACCTCCTCCTGAACGTCAGCAAGACAAAAGAGCTGATAGTGCACTTTAGTACTAAGCAGAAGAGGAACTACCAGACCCTCGTCATCAACAAGGGCCCTGTGAAGAGAGTGGACAGCTCCAAATACTTTGGTGCTCACATCACGCAGGACCTGTCATGGTCCTGTCATATCAACACCGTGGTGAAAAAAGCCCTGCAGTGTCTCTACCACCTCAGACACTTGAGAGACTTTAGACTTCCCTCTAAGGTGGTTAGGAACTTCTACTCCTGCACCATAGAGAGCATCCTGAAGGGAAACATCTCCACCTGGTTCAGGAACAGCACCATGCAGGGCAGACGAGCTCTACAGAGGGTGGTCGACCAGCTGAGCGCATTATTCGCACCAAGCTCCCTGACCTTCAGAGAGCCTTAAGATCTACAACAAGTGGTGCTGGACCAACGCCAGGAAGATCGTGAAAGACCTCAGCTACCCCAAAAATAGACTGTTCTAACACAGAGAGACTGAGGAGGAGCTTCTTCCTGCAGGCTATAAAGAATCTCAATCACAACACCACATACTGTAGGACTTAACACTCTGAGCTGCTTTCTTGCACTTTACAAACACATGATGTCATATCCCGTATTTATAGATTTGAGGAGTTACATACGAGATGATGATGGCGTTGTCAATGGAGAAACTATCTGATGGAAGGCCAGCAATAGTCCAGCTTCTAATTCTCACCGGTTCTCCCAGTGAATGCATTAGAGACACATTCTTAGAACAGGGGATTCCTCTGGCCTTACACAGCTCGATCCATTCTGATGTAGCACTCTACACACAAACAATTGGACAAATTAAATTGACACAGTCCTCCAAATGAAACCTCATTGTCAGATTTGGTTAAAACTGCATTCATTCATGGTTTGTCTTGTTTAACCATTTATGTACATGTACAGAGGGTGCATCATGTGCATCAATGAGCCTTGGCCACCCACGACTCTGTTGCCAGTTCACTGCTTGTCCTTCCTTGGACCACAATTTGGCCCTTATCACAATAGCTACAGTTACAGTATATCATTACCATGGCACCTAGAAGTGGGTGGGATATGTTAAGCAGCAATTTTATTATTTTATTTTTTCTGACGTTAATGTGTTGGAAGCAGAAAAAAATGGACAAGCATAAGGTTTTGAGCGGTCAGGGTTATGGTGGATCTATGGAGTCTATCCTGAATTCAAAGGGCACAATGCAGGAATACACCTTGGATAGAGTGTCAGTCCATCACGAGAGGTAGTGGCAGTCTTGTTAATTCCAGTAATTTCCAGTAATATATAATCCTTAAGCAGCAAGAATATATACAGTAGTTATAAGCTGGGAGGACTATTGCTTGCATATATTTGATACCACTTCCATGTATCTGAACACAGCAGGAATTGAACTGATGCAGTAGCTATACTCAGCACATTTTATGAGAAAGAATAAGCTGCTATCGCATCAGCTGTAACGATAGCAAAAGAGTTTATATCATCAATCCATGGAGGTAAATAATTGCATTTATTAATACAGATTTTGTTCTTTAAAATAAGATAAAAAATATATTACCTTTATTTTATAGCCATGCTTCAATTGAGCAAAAAAAAAAAAAGGCAGTTTTCAGGCATAGTTCACTGGTTCACTCTTCTAGGTCCTCCAGTTCACTCATGAGTTAATAAATTACCTTTATGTTTGAATAAGGTAGTACATTGTACCCTATAATAGACCAATGTCCTATTCAGGGTGTAATTCTGCCACATACCCAGAGTGCCCAAGACAGACCTCAGATTCTCCCTTACTGAAGATCAATGAATGCAAGAATAAGTCTATATATCAAAATATATAGGGGACTATATATAGACTATGTAGACTATAAACTATGTGTGTATTTGTGTGCATAAGTGTGTGTGTACTTGTCTATAACTTGATGTGAAAGCCCCCAGGTAGGCTACTATAGCAGCTGAGACGAGAATATCTCCAGTAAGATTGATGTAGAGTTCTCCCAGGTTCAGTGCCGTCTCACTCCAACGTGTCTTCTCTCCTCCTAAACCGCCAATCAGCTGTTCTGCCCTCTCCAGCTTCTTACTACACAGGTCCACCTATCACAAATGGGTAGCGCACATTATTTGGCCTAAATGAGTATATAGTAACACATTATAATTTAACAGAATCATTGAACATTCTGTAGAGGCCTTTATTATTCCTGGCAAAGAAGCTCAAATTAATTAAATTAATATCCATTGTTGAACATTTTTATTGTCTGCTGTTGTTGCTAAGACTCAATCTCAGTATTAATACTTTATCACTAGTGAAACAATGACTGTTTGCTCTGTCTACATCAAAATTATTTTATTTTCCTTTAAAGTTACATGGAAAGCTAATAAAATAATAAAGCAATAAAATGATAAACTATGATGTGAAAAGTTGAATAAATAAAAAAACAAATCCATCTAGAACAATTAGATGTGCATATGATATTAAATATGCTCAGGGGAACACGGCATAAAAAATCTTAGTTAAAAAGGAAAAGCACAAAGCATAAAATTAAGAAGAAAGAAATAAACAGAGCAAGGTAACAAGAAAAAGAGGACAAAAGACATAGATAGATAGAATTGCACATAAACTGATTTAACACCAATTGAAAATGAGTTTTTTTGTTGTTGGCCAAAATGACAAATTTGCAGCTAAATAATAAATCAGTAAACGACAATATCCAGTATCAAAATTATTCAACCCCTTGATGAGAAACATCTTCAGTATTTAGTAGAGCCCCCTTTAGCTACTTTAAACTAATGAAAACGTGATATATATAGCCAGACACCAGCAGTGTTTCTGGGGATCTTAGTCAATTCCTCATGGATAATCGCCTCTAATACAGTAAGATTCTTGAGTTTGCATGCTGCATATGTTTTTTTTATTTATTTCTATCGGATTCAAGTCAGGCAACTCTACAACCCTCCAGTACTTCATCTGAAACCAAGCCTTGGGGCACTTTTAAGTATGCTTGGGATCATTATCCAATTGGAAGATCCAATGACACTAAAGTTTCAGGTTCCTCACAGATGGTCTGTCGTTTTTTCCTCAAGGATACTTCATTGAATGCATCTTGCCCTTACACATTGCAGGTTCCAAATGCCAGAGGAAGCAAAGCAGCCCCAGAGCATCACTGAGCCACCACCAGTCTTTACTGTAGGCAGGGTGCATTTCTGCATATGCATCACTTTTTATCCTCCAAACATACTGCTGATTCATAGGCCCGAAAAGTTAAAGTTTTGTTTCATCAGTTCATAGAACAAAAATCCCAAACTTTGGTGGCTTCTAAAATATTATTTTAGCTGGTCTTCCTTTCCAGCACCAGATCTAGCGTGTCAAACTTAAAGCCAATCACAGCTTCCACTCTCCTAACTACCTTGCTTAAACATGGAAAATCTGTAGGAGCTTTTTGTAGATGCTAAAAGTACCCAGTTCCTCAAAAAGAACAGCTGACTTTTTTTCTTATTATTGTATTTATATGTTCTCGCCACCTTGATGTTAATTCCCTCAGTAGTGACCGTTAGAAGTGGTCAGAGTCTAATGAAAGTCTCAGTTATTGAGACTTTTACTTTCCTTGTTCTTAGAGGTGTTCAGGTGGAGATGATTTGACCTGCACCAAGTCACAGAATCATCCAAAAGATTCATATCCTATAAGATACCCTTATGGAAATGCCTGATACACCCAACTATATCAGTACCATCAGAGAACTTGTGTATGAGACTCTGAGCTATATTTCAAGTCAGAAGTGTACAGAATTCACAGAAACAGGTAAAGTACAGCTTCCATGCGGCTGACCCTGATCTCAGTGGTGCAATCCTGACTGTATGTTATCCTGACATACTCCGGAGAACTCCTGGTGAAGTAGTCTGTAATCCAAGTCCCCAAGAATAAATCCACTTCATGGATCAGTCAGGTTGGCTCTAAGTAGGACGGGCTGGATAGTGTTGAAAGCACAGAAAACTAAATCAAAGAACATCATCCCCAAAGGACCCTTTTGCCAACATTCTCCTTGTAGGCAAAGTACAGGGGATTCAGTGCATGATAGACCTGAGGTCTGAGGGGATTGGGAGTCAGTTACTCAAAGGTCTTCATGATGTAAAAAAAAAAAAAAAAAAAAAGAAAAAAGAAAGAAACACCCAGGTCTCATATACTAATCAGAGTAGTACTGCTCTGTGTTTGTGGTGAATTCTATGTGTACCTAGAAAGTGGGCTTGGAAATGAGATCTACACTTCAAAGCAGAAACAGCATGATGCACAGAAGAAATGTGCACACAAAGGCAAAACCATACAGTCTTTCAAAGACATTTGAAGCTTAAACTGTTACTGAAAAGAAAAATATTACGTATAAAAAAGGTCGAAATAAAAACAGCATCAAAAGGGGCGGGATTGTGATTGTCTGTTGAAAAGTTTGTTCCAAGTGGTAAAAGGAAAAAAGTTATGCACACACACACAAACACACACACACACACAAACACACTATACTGTATATGCAGCCACCAAATAGAAATGTCATAAATGAGAGGCAACATTTTTATGACCAAGAATCAAAGTAGATTATGTTTTTTTTTTAATACACACATGATCTTGATCAAATGGCAAATTACCTCTCAAACTACAGTATATAAATTAGTGTTTTTACACTTACACACAAGAGGCCTATTGATATGTAATTATGTTTACTGATACAGTACATTATTATTATTATTATTATTATTATTATTAACCTGATGTTCCAGGTCAGTTTTCTTGTTCTTGTTGGCCTCCAGAGTCTCCTGAAGTTTTTCCAGTTTGTCCTGGACCTCCTTTAGAGCTGCCTGCTTTTTTTGGAGGCTCTCTGTTGCTATCTTCAGCTTAGCTTCTGCTTGTGCCAACTTCTCTTTCTTGGGGGCCACAACTTTTGCAACCCTGACACAGAAGGCCATACACAGATGACTTTCTACCTTGCAAAAGTATTCATACCCCTTGAACTTTTCCACATTTTATTTAAACAACCACACAACCACAAACGTGAATGTATTTTATTGGGATTTTATGTGATAGACCAACACAACGTGGCACATAATTTTAAGTGGAAATAATATTATATATAAATGTTTTTCAAAAGTTTTTTTTTTTTTTTTTACAAATAAAAATCTGAAAAGTGTGGTATTCAGCCCCCTTTACTCTGATACCCCTAACTAAAAAATCCAGTGGAACCAGTTGCCTTCAGAAGTCATCTAATTAGTTAATACAGTAGTGTGTAATTTAATCTGTGTAAATACAGCTGTTCTGTGAAACGCTCAGAGGCTTGTTAGAGGACTTTAGTGAACAAACAGCCTCATGAAGCTCAAGGAACACACCAGACAGATCAGGGATAAAGCAGATGTTTAAAGCAGGGTTAGGTTACTGTATAAAAAATATCCCAATCTCACGGCACACTGTTCAAGCCATCATCCAGGAGCCAGGCAAGGAAAGCATTCATCAAAGATGCAACCAAGTGACCCATGGTAACTCTGGAGGAGCCGCACAGTTCCACAGCTCAGGTGGGGGAATCTGTCTACAGGACAGTCATGCACTCCACAAATTTAGCAATGGAATGAAGAAAGTCATTGTTAAAAGAAAGTCATTTGAAATCCTGTTCGTGACATGTGTGACTGGTGGTGGCAGCATCATGTTGTGGTAATGCTACTCTTTAGCAGGGACAGGGATGTTGGTCAAAGTTTATGGGAAAACAGATGGAGCCAAATACAGGGAAATCATGAGACTGTTGCAGAAGTTCACCTTCCAGCAGGATGACGAGCCAAACCATACAGCCAAAGCTACAATGCAGTGATTTAGATCAAAGCATATTTATGTGTTAGAATCGCCTATTCAAGGTTCAGGCCTAAATTCAACTGAGAATATGTGGCTAGACTTAAAAATGGCTGTTTAAGCTTGAGCTATTTTGCAAAATAAATAAATAAATAAATAAATAAATAAATAAAATTCAGTCTCTAGATTGTGCAAAGCTGGTAGAGACTTGCAGCTGTAGTTGCAGTAAAAGGTAGTTCTACAAAGTATTATCGCAGGGGAACTGAAGACATTCGAAAACCATGCATCACTTTCCTTCCACTCTCAATTAAGTGACACTTTGTGCTGGTCTATCACATACAATCCCAATAAAATACATTTACGTTTGTGGTTGTAATGTGATAAAAAGTGGAAAAGTTCAAGGTGTATGAATTACTGTTCATTCAGTGGCACGACACTGTATTTCATGAAACATTTTAAACACATTTGATAATAGAGAAAGATTGAGAAATGCCATATGATAATTATTTAGTGAACAAAATGTATTTATTATGTTCAAACTCACTTGTCATAAGCATCCATAGCACAGACCCACTTGCAAAGGCCCTCAGCTGCGGTGGAGGCCGTCCGGATTTTCTCAGGAACGAAATCTGGGTTGGTGATGTATTTGTTGCGGATGATCGTCATGTAAGCAGGTGGAATGTTGTCTTTATTGTATTCATGCAGACTCTGCAGGAACTTCATGTCACCCAAAAGCTTTTTGGCTGGGCCCCAGAAGTCCTCAATCTTTTTGCCTGAGCCGGAAGGATCAGGGATGCGGTCAGGTTTAATGCCTTTCAGAATACATATGGCCTCCATCACAAGTTTGACTCCAGCTGGGGGGCTCTTCATGGATTTTACTACTGTAATGTCCTAGAGAGGCAAACCAAGTTTGGGGTTGTTCAAACAAAGTACTTTGGATGCTGGGTGTAATTATTTTTGTGTTTGTGTAAGTGTATGTGTGCTCTCTTGCCTGGGGGGTGAGTGTATCAAGTGCAGCTAGAGCTGATTCCAGGATGGGCATAGCAACAGCCAAGTCTGCATCACACTCATCTTTGATGGCCTTGGCAGCCGTTGCCTGTTCATTTGCCACTTCCTCTTCCATGCGAACAACCTTCTCTGTTGTGGCCACCTCCACAGATTCATGCTCAATGACTACCATCATCTCATCCACCTCTTTGCTAGCCACGCGTAGCTGAGGCTGAAGCGCCTCCAGTTCAACTTGCATGGTGGCCACTTGAGCGGCAGCAGAGTTTAGCTTCTCCAGGCCAACCTCATAGCGCTGTTTTAGCTTCATTACCTCACTTGAGAGGAATGGATGATAATTTATTGTATAATATACAATATACAATATACAAAACATGTTGTTAAATTTGAAATGTTTGAAATCTGAAAAATATACATTCATATCATGTTTGAAGATAAACTGTCATGAATATGCACAGAGACACTTACGCTCTCTTTGACTCCAGCAGGATTTTAAAGGTTGAGATAAGCTCAAGATAGGAGGTCGGGGTGACGTAGTTGTGGCGCTGCAGCTCAACCAGAAAGCGTGCTGACAGTTTGATTGTGGTAGTGTGGAATTTCTGGCACATGTCTATGCAACTGGCACGCACATCATTTGTCATCTCAGTGTCCTCCAGGAAACGAGATGCCACAGCGTGTAGAGCATCATTGGGCCAGCTCTTGAGGGGAAAAATAAAAATAAGGGAAATGATAGCAACAGGTGGTTACATACTACAGAATACATGAATAAAAGTCTGTGTACTCCTGATAATTACATCTCCTTCTGGTTTTAGTACTCTGTATAAAAACCTACATTCTTTCAGGTGGAAAGCAGTGGATTAGCTCATTCATTCACAAGAGAATTTTTGACATTAGGACCTGATGGTACTTCAAATTTGTGAAACTATGGCTTTATGCAAAGAGGCATGTTCAGCCCTCTTGCTTTCAACTTTGTGGGAACAGTTTTGAAAGAAAAAAAAACACACATACTGTATGCGTGTAATGATTAGATTTTCACATGCCTACATTTATACGTATGGTGTTTTTCAGACCACCGTAAAACTTTAAGTGACAAATAGCAGTTTAGCAATTAAATAATCAACAAAGAATATTTAAATTTACATTTAAAAAAACATGCACCAAGTTAATTAAAATGTGAACTTTCAATTTTTGTTGGCTTTATGTAATTTTAAAATCACATTTGTGATACTGTTTGACTGCACAGTGGAACCTCGGATGGTTAGTAACCCGGTTTGCGAGTGTTCAGCAAGACGAGCACAAATTTAAAAAACATTTTGTCTTGATAAACAACAAATTTACCAAATATCATCGAGTATCATGTGGCACGCATGTGCTTCTTGTTTTTATTTTGCTAGGATTCATTTGTAGTGCTTGTGTCTACAACTAATGAAACACATGCTCTCAGCTTCCCACATTCAGCTGAACATGCCAATCCTTTCCATTACCATCACTACTGCCATCTAGTTGATAGGTGTGTTTATGGTTCCATTAGTTTTTTTTTTTTTATAACATCCCTTGTCAAAAAAGGCATAAGTTACAGAAATTACAGAAAGTTCATTTGTTTTATTTTTACTTTATATTTTGTATGAATTATTGTTATATTAATATTTTGGGGTTGTGGAACAAAGCGAGTTTCCATTATTTCCTATGGGGGAAATTCGCTTTGATATATGAGTGGAACAAATTATGCTCGCAATCCAAGGTTCTGCTGTGTATAATTATATAGATCATAAAATTAAGATATATATCTCAATGTTATGATATATATAATTATATGTCATGTGGAATATATGTCATGTGGAAAGTACAGGTTTGATTCCTAACCAATGCCTTTAAAAAATAAATAAAAAACTCTGGTCCTCTGGCGGTTTGCTGTGACGATTCCTTGATGGGAGCAGCTGAAAGACCAGGCATGGTTTCCTTTTTTAAGTAACACTTGACAAGTTTTGTGAATTTATGAAAAATCATAACATTGCACTTCAATTTACACAAAATATTTTTTTCTGGAAATCACTTTTTTGGTTAAAATTACAGTAGTTATGAATCAGTTACTCAAGCTGACAATGCTGCTTGTACAGTTAAAGGATAATGAAGTTGAAGGAGTAAAATTCTAGAAAGAAAACAAAAGTAAATAAAGTTTAATTGTTATTTTACTCTGCAGAAATTTTGTCAGCTATTTAAAATTTTAGTCTTAGTCCTGAGATAAATGTTCCTGTTAGTTTTTTTTCATATTTAGTCAATCTTATCCTAATTTTGTTTAGTTAAGTTTTAGTCAGCTAAAAGTTTAGACATTTTGGTCTAGTTGTAGTCAGAGGAACCCTTAATTATTTTAGTCTAGTTTTAGCCAAAACCCATTTTTTTGTTTTTCACAAAATAATTATCTTAACATTTAAAAAGTATCTCTTCATCTGATGTTATCAGCTAATTTTATTTATTTTTAACCGTCACAACAACTGCTGCACGTCCATATTTTTAAACTACAAAAACAATAGAAGCAGTATGGACAATACAGTGTTATGAAACTTTATTTTGTTGTAAGGATAGCTCCTATGGGTCACAATAATTTACTAGCCTATTAGCTTAATGTTTTATTTAGCTATAAAATGAAATAAAATACAGTGGAACCTTGGATTACGAGCATAATTTGTTCCGGGAGTGGGCTCGTATTCCAAAATACTCGTAAATCAAATAAGATTTTCCTATAAGAAATAATGAAAACTCAAATTATTCATTCCACAGCCCAAAAAAATAAATACATAAAAATAATGAATACAATATATGAAGTGAAAATAAAACAGATTAACCAGCACTTTACCTTTAAACAAATACAACTAAATCACGACAGATAAGTGTTTCCGTTTGTGCGTGCAGGCGCCGTGTGTGTGTGTGTGTGTGTGTGTGTGTGTGTGTGTGTGTGGAATTAGCCCCTTCCCTCGCCCACACTGTAACACTACTCCTCCCTCCCCCCACCTCGCTTTTTAAGTTTCACAACAAACACACACACACACAATGGAAGCACCGTTTTAATGGAAAAAAAAGAAATCTCTCTAATGACACTGGCATGAGCGCATACTAACGGAATCACTGCTGAAAAGTAAAATAAAAAATAAAAAATAAAAAAATGAACCAGCACCTTACTGAGTTTCTGTGTGCGTGAGTGTAGCCGCGGAGGGGGGTGAAAAGAGTGTGTGTCTGTGTGTCGGTGTGTGTGTGTTGGAGTCAAATTACACACGTGCACACACGCTCTAAGACCCAGGGGAGCAGGGAAGACGATTACCCACAATTCCGCAGCGCAAGAGTGACGCTCGGTGTCAAAATAAGACGCCCGTGCATGATACATGATACTCGGCACTTGTAAACCAACACTTGCTCGTTTTTTAAATCAAAATAAACCGTAAACCACGTTACTTGCAATCCAAGGTTCCACTGTACATCACATATAACAAAACATAATTAATACAAAGAGGCTGTAAAACTGGGTGATTTTTATAGTATGCCTTGATGCGTCTCTTTGTTGTTTATTTCCCAGCAATTGTGTGCACACACTGTTTCCCCTCTGATATTAATACACATCTGCTTTTTTTCTCTAGTTCAATATAAAGAAAATGGGCCCAAATATCGTCACTTCTCTTTTAAAACAGACAGGAGGACAGTTTATGCTCTTTCATTTTCTTTATAAAGTGATGTGAGTTTTAATAAAATTGTGATCGCTGAACACATCAGGATACCAGGTGGCAAATTCTGCAAAAACCCATAAACAATGCACTCATGCCCCCAGCAGACTTTCGAAGGGGAACAACCATGTCCACGCCTATTTGCTCAAACAGAGCACAGATCAGTTGTGTGTTGTCAGTAGTGGCTGTTTGCGCTTGGTGTGGCTTGGAGCTTGGTTTTCAAAGTCAATCAGAAACAGAAAGAGCAGTGTCAGCCTGCTTTATATTACACAAACTTGTACTCACACTGTCATGCTTTCAGTGTGATTGAAATGAGAGTCTATTAAAATTTGTTCTTAAATGGTGTGCGGTTACAAATGGTTCCAGAACAAGGATCATCTTCAGGAAGGACTCGTGTCTTTTAAACTGTCTGTCTCAGTAGAAATGACATCTCAGTTTTTGTGTGTTTTGAAATGTTTCATGTCCTCCATTTTGAGTAGTGCAAATTTAAAGGTTC
>JAAGKR010001552.1:0-84286 GCA_011419295.1 Clarias macrocephalus | reverse complement strand
GTGTGTGTGTGTGTGTGTGTGTGTGTGTGTGTGTGTGTGTGGAATTAGCCCCTTCCCTCGCCCACACTGTAACACTACTCCTCCCTCCCCCCACCTCGCTTTTTAAGTTTCACAACAAACACACACACACACAATGGAAGCACCGTTTTAATATTTCCCAGCAATTGTGTGCACACACTGTTTCCCCTCTGATATTAATACACATCTGCTTTTTTTCTCTAGTTCAATATAAAGAAAATGGGCCCAAATATCGTCACTTCTCTTTTAAAACAGACAGGAGGACAGTTTATGCTCTTTCATTTTCTTTATAAAGTGATGTGAGTTTTAATAAAATTGTGATCGCTGAACACATCAGGATACCAGGTGGCAAATTCTGCAAAAACCCATATACAATGCACTCATGCCCCCAGCAGACTTTCGAAGGGGAACAACCATGTCCACGCCTATTTGCTCAAACAGAGCACAGATCAGTTGTGTGTTGTCAGTAGTGGCTGTTTGCGCTTGGTGTGGCTTGGAGCTTGGTTTTCAAAGTCAATCAGAAACAGAAAGAGCAGTGTCAGCCTGCTTTATATTACACAAACTTGTACTCACACTGTCATGCTTTCAGTGTGATTGAAATGAGAGTCTATTAAAATTTGTTCTTAAATGGTGTGCGGTTACAAATGGTTCCAGAACAAGGATCATCTTCAGGAAGGACTCGTGTCTTTTAAACTGTCTGTCTCAGTAGAAATGACATCTCAGTTTTTGTGTGTTTTGAAATGTTTCATGTCCTCCATTTTGAGTAGTGCAAATTTAAAGGTTCTGGCTCTGAGATTATGCAAAGGACAGAATAGGATGTCTAGTGGCTGCCAGGTGAAAAGATTTTTTCCACATAGCTTTTGAATGCAGCTGATTTTGGATCTTCAACCACCAGGAGGATCTATTCCATCAATAAAGTCTTTTTTTCACCTCTGACCAAAATTAACCTGTCATGACGTTCATCGCTCCAAATGCACCTGTTACCAATCTCAGGTCATCACCGCTCACTATTTAACATGCACTCAGACAACCACTCTCTGTCTTTTCTCTATTGTGTGCCTTTCATGCCCAGTATTTTTGCATTCGATCTTGCCTTTGCAACCACACTGTTTTTCAGACTTCATTTAATTTCTCACTATAGATTGTCAGCTTTCTCAGATTTCTTGGTTACCAACTTTTGGATTTGTAACAATCACAAAAATCTGCTCATGCCCAAATCTGTCACTAGCAATTTATTATTAGAAGTCACAACATCAATAAACACAGATGACCTAGTTCCACTGACAGCCATACACATTAATGCCTTAACATCATGTTTACCAGATGATGTGGTATGCTTTGGATCACGAGCTGTTACTTTCTGTCCATACTTTTCTCCTCCCATCATTCTAGTGCAGGTTAATTTTGTTTTTTATCAGTTCAAAGACTCTGACAAGGTTTAAAGTCTAATCTGACATTCCTTGTCAGTTACCAGTGATTTGCACCTTGTCTGTATTTCAGGCAGGATGAGAAAACTCCTGATAACCCATAACACCGTCTTCATAGCTGACCATAAAGCTGTGGAGTGCAGACTTTTACGTTTTATTTCCGTAGAGAATGCAAAGCATTATTGTGAGTCTTGTGTGCATCCTCTCCTCTGCCAAGGACATGGCTGCACTAAAAATGCTGCATAATCCTAGGAGATTGTAATCACTGCAAAATCAGGAACAACGTCCCAAAATTCCACTTGTTTCCACTAGTCAATTTCCACACCAGAGGAAATAATATTTTGGACCAATGATACAGCAATATCAGAAATGTCTACCCCACAACCTTACTTTGGGAAATCCGACCACTTGGCAATCCTGCTAAAGCCAACATACATTTACCAGCTAAAGGCAAACCCAGTCACAACCAGAACAGTAAACACATGGACCAACAGTGCACTGGCAAACTTGCAGATCTACCTAGAAATCTGGATATAGATATCTTCAGACAATATTCATGAATACACAGAAGAAGTCATTAACTGGTGCACCTCCATTTGTGTTTTCACCAATGATGGCTTCTGTTTGAGTTTACCCCAGTCAAAAGCCATGGTTTAATGTGGATATACACAAGTTTTCAAGTCAGGGGAAGAGGAGGAGTACAAGAGTGCAGCTGGCACAGACATCTTTATCTTGTCTCTCAAACGAGCAGTTGACCCAGGTTTATTCAAATCTGCCATCTTCATACACCAGTTGCCTTGAAGAGACTAGAAAAACTAGTGCCATCATATATAATCCCCATGGTACCAGATACCATAGACCCATCTCAGTTCGCCTAACACCCAATAGATCAGTGGATGATGCAGTAGACATGGCCGTACACCACACGCTCCTGGACTAACAACATCTGGACTACAGCAGAACATGTGTAAGGATGCTCTTTCTAGACTATAGTATTGCTTTCAATACCTGCCTGGGAAAGCTTTTGAAGCTCAGTGAAGCTGATGGACCCACTTATAATTGGATTCTGGACTTTCTCATGGACAGACCACAGGTGGTAAGGATGGAGGTCAAGGTCTCAATTGAGCTTACAATCGGCTCACGAACAACACAGCGCTGCTGCCTTTGTCCGAAACTCCCTGTAACATCCTGCACATCCATGATTGTGTCATCACCCGGGACAACACTGTCATCATAAAATATATACAGATGATACAACCACCCTGGTCCTCATGAAGGATACAAACTAATACGGTTACAGGAAAATTAGCTCATTCTCAACATAGACAAGATAAAAGAAATAATCACTAACTTCAGAAAGAAACTCCACCCCCTGTTGCCTCTCATCATCAAAGGGACTAATGTAGAGAGGGTTGACAGTTTCAGGTTTCTGTCACATTTTGACAAAAACGCCATCGTTTAAAGGGCCCAGCAATAGCTGACCTAAATAAGGCTAAACTCAAGATGACACCACCTGTGTGCTTTTAAAGCATAGTCAGACGTAAAACACACATCAAATGTCAGACAACACAGAACAGACATTATAATCATACACAAAGCACATTTCTTTAATAACTTATTTACAGTCACATTTAGACTTATGGCAAAAGAAAAAAGGGAACAAAACAGTATGTCTGCCTCACCCCTGAAAGTTTTTATTACTATCATACAAAGACTGATATAATCAGTGTACATGTATCTTTCTTTGCTTTTCTTTCCTTTTTTTAAATCTATCTCTTTCATATAGAGACCTGATGCTATAACCAGTGTACATGTATCTGGTATCTTTTTTTTTTTCATCACTGACTCAGAGTTTCTGCACACACAAAAAAATCCAATGCACTCATACTCATACTAATATACTAATATTCTGGACTTTCTCATAGACAGACCACAGGTGGTGAGGATGGGAGTCAAAATGTGTACAAATGGCAAATAAAGTCTCTTGAATCTCTCGATTCATGTTGAGCGTTCAAGTGAACATGAACTGTTGATTAGTTATGGAGTAGCAAGGCCATGCAACTGTTTGTCAGCTATTTGTTTTATTATTGTACATATTCCATTTATGTAATTCCTGAATGGTTAATGCCACACATTTTGTCAAACCTCTTGACTTTAACCTCATCGAATGAAAAGTTTTGATTTTCTTACATCTTGAGTGTTTCATTTACAGAGGCCCAATGAGAGAAAAAATTATTCTTGTTCCAAAATTTTGGTCCCTGATTATATATAATTTTTATATATAATTTTTTTTTATCTACATGTACACACAAATTTGAGTAATGAAACTGACCCAAAAAGTATTACTGAAACTAACACTAGTAAGGCTACTGGAACTACATTCCAGCTATTGTGGCGCACGCAAAAGACCATTATGAAATGAACGCAATGCTTACCAGGAACCAGTCTATCGTGCAGCAGTTGATAAGTGCAGGGAAACGTCGCAGACGGCCTCGGAAGGCATCACCTATTGGACTCATGGCCAGCACCACATGCAATTGACTACGACATCGCTCTACAAACATTTTGAACAGGGCCAGAGAACTTCCATCTGTCTGCTTCTCCCGCTCCCGCAGGCGATCCAGGGCCCGCATACGTTCACAGATCTCCTGCTGCTCATCCACAGAAAAGAGGTTAGGAACTTCCCCTGTGTTAAGCAGATTGCTAACATCTTCGAGGAATGACTCCATCTTAATCTGGGTGTCAGTGAAGAGGAAGACTCCATGGGTTTCCCCGAATGTTGATTTTCGCATAATTTGTTTAAGGTCATCACGCCATTCTGTCATGCCATAACTCTTGGAGATCTCCACCTGGAAGAGCTCAGCTTCAGCCATGTGAGCTGCCAGGCGAGTCAGGGACTGACGACCACTGCCTCCAACACCAACGAGGAGCGCATGACCCCGTGGCTGTTTTAGGATACGAGAGATCCTACAGACGTGCTCGATGGCAAATCGGAAAAGTACAAGGTTCATGGGTGCCTTGCTTATGTTGTTAAAGTCCTCTAGGTGGGCTTCAACCACCTGCCGTAGCTGATTGAGATCACCAACCTCACGGTAGTTTCGGTCATCACCCTTGGGGTCATGGAAATCACAGAACATTAGGCTGCGCAAGTCATCTTCACTTACTAGTCCATCAGAGTCAAAGTCAAGGTGCTTGAAGAGCTGATGAAAGTCCTCCTTTAAGTGACTCTTGCAGACCGTTTGCAAGAACTCCACCATCCAGTTGCGGTCCGATGGGTAAACCAACCGGTCATAATAAACTCTCTGCACCTGAAACAATACAGGCATTATTCCAGAACTATTCTAAATTCTCTCAAACTCTGAGAGCAGGCTTCTTGTATAATATAATAAGAGCAGGTTGTACTTAAACAACATTTTTAGTTTTTATTATTCCTACCTCATGCACCCATAAGCGTTTAATAGCTTTGGGTTCATCTGCAGACTCTGGGCAAGACAAGCAAATGCCCTGGATGACACGGGAGAAATCACGCAGGTTGAAAAGATAATGTGACTTGTCTGGGGTAGGCAGCAAGTTCTTAGTGGCCTCCTGATACACTGCCAGGGTGGCACCCACAATCTGAGCCGTGAGTGTAGCAAATTGCACGGGAAAGGTATGTCTAAGAAAAGACAGAAGCGTACAAATTTATGTAATGTAATTGTCAGCAGTAAATAGTATAAAGACTACACCCAAAACACTAGGACACCACAACATGTATACCACAGACATTTACCGTATAGTTAAGTGCCAGTCTAGGATTCTTGAGAAAATGGTATACATGGTCTTCTCATCAAATTCATTCATCGTTACTGTATTAAAATGACGGAGGAAGCGAGGTGTCACTGGATTTCTCCCACCACCTGAGAATTACAATAAGGCAAAAGGAAATTACATCAGACATTGTGATTATTGCACCTCTTTTCCTGAAGAAGAACAATGTGGATTCCATCCTGGTCATAGAATGATGGACCAGCATCTTACTGTTGCAGGAATCCTGGAGGGGGTTTGAGAAAATGCCCATGCAATCTACATGTGCTTTTTCAATTTGGGGAAGGTGTATGATCGAATCCCCCTGGATTTTCTGTGGGAGGTACTGCGGGGGCGTGGGGTGAGGGGGTCACTTCTCAGGGCCATCAAATTACCCTACGCCCAAAGTGAGAGCTGTATTCGGATTCTTTGAAGTAAGGTGGATTTGTTTCCTTGTTTCCAAATTCAAGACCCTGATGCTTGCTTACAAAGCTAAAAATGGCCATGAACCCTCTCAGCTCTAATCACACTCCTCACTGCATCACTCTGATCCTCCAGCATGACTGGTCCCACCATCTTTCAGAGATCAAGAAAGACATGCATCTAAGCTCTTTTCTGTTGTGGAGAATCAGAGCAGCTGGGGCAGTATCGTTTTACTGCACCATTGTGACGAAAAGAGAGTTGAGCTCTCCGTCTACCGGTCGATCATTCCTAGTAACTGTGGTGGCCGGGAAAAGGGAAGTTTGGGGTTCCTTTTTGGAACTGCTACCCACGCGACCTGATTGTGATTATTCACATTCTGTGTGAGAGCCAGACTTACCAGGAGGACCCATGGCACACATCAGCTGTATATCCACCAGGTTAATTGTGGAGCAGTCCTTCATGTCGTACCAGTTCCAGTGGTCCAGCCACTGGCGCAAAAGCTCCACAGGAGGCTGAGCACCATACGTCTCTCTCGTTGGCATATTCACATCATCCACGAATACCACCTACACAGAAAACACATTCAAGCATGTCATACAAAATACATACATCCTACAATAACATAATGCACACTAACTGCTACTGCCAAAGCCTGCACTTATACAATCCTAAGATTTGTTTGAACTGAGACCTCTTTTCTTGTACACCTTTTTTATAAAGAATTACACTGCGGTCATCAAACCTCCCACAATAAATGTTCACACTGCAAAACATTTTCTACATAGGGTGGAATAAAATGATGCACAGAAAAAGTTATATAAATACAACAGAAATATATATTTAGTATTACCATTATTAAACACAGGTTTCCTTTCAGTCGATTCATTCGGTACAACACATATTGTATGCGATATCACACCCTCTCGTGTCCTGGCTGAAGACACCTCTATTCATGCCGTAAAGGCAAGCAAACTTGTGGTGACACAAGTGTATCCCCGCCTACACCTATAAGCCATGGCCACTATGGTTGACTTTCAGTTCTTACGCTCTTCACTTCGCTGTAAACACCTTGTTCCATGGAGTTTTACTAGCTATATTTCACATTTTAGGACTTCAATCCTAAAGAACATCAGCTTAATGGTTCTTGTTTGTGTTCGCGACAAAAGCCTCACTTGGTGAGATGTCTACCCACAGAGTGCTGATTTTGAGTGCATTCAGTCAGTGATGGCTACATCTCAATCTGCTTAACTTCTGTTTAGCTGTGCTAACGGTGCTAACTATAATAAGTGTAGAAGCTAATATGGCGAAGAGGAAGTCCAGTATTTGCCCCTGCCCTCAGGGATGTGGCTTCTCTGTGCACAAAAAGGACTAGCATGAAGCGTGCCCTGCCTGCTTGGGAATTCTTCACGCTAAGAAAGCGATAGCTAAGCCAGAGTATTGTGTGCTTTGTTGCCATCCCCGTCGTTCAATGCTAGAAAGGAGGGTCACGTTCATCCTCTCCGAATCAGCAGTTCCAGCTTCGCCTGTGTCTACTGATGAGGACCTTCCAGAAGAAGTCCCCGCTCTCAGCTGGCCAGATCATATGGGAGTATTTGGAGGGGTTGGAGGACAGTGAGCTCCCCAGTGGCACTGGCCAGCAACATGGCTGTGAATGGCTGCTTCAGATGTATCTAGCAATGTGTTTGGCAGAGCTCGGCTCGCTGGTGCCTCAAGAGAGCCTTTTATGTTCGCTCTTCGACAAGGTCAGAACCATGACAGACTACATTCTGTGCACGGCTCTCTCCCTCGGCAGGGGGATGGTAAGCGCCGTGGTGGCACAGAGGCATCTTTTGGCTCATTCTCTCAGACATCCCATGTGGAGGTCTCAGACATCACAGGGCTATCTACCTGGATGAGCCGGTTTCTGCTAATGGTTTTGTTTGGTCAGTGACTCAACGCCATTCAGGTGAAGTTCAAGTTTAGATGTCACACTGCCTCAGCCTTTTTTCATCATTCCGCAATGAGAGGTAAAGCCAAAACAGCCTATTGCTCGAAAAATAACTACCCCTCTGCCTTCTCCAAAGAGAATGCCATTATCAGTTAGCTCAACCTCTCGCCCGGTGAGAAAGCAACCTCCTAGACAAACTCCACACTACTTGGCCTAGAGTAGAGAGGCCCCCCCACCAGGCTTCCTAAAAGATTCAGCCACCAGGAGGGAAAAGCCACACTTCTAATAGTTTGGACTCTAAAGGGAGAGGAGCTTTGGCAGCTGGGAAACACTGTTGCTCCTCTGTCCACCGCCAAAGAGGCTGCCATTTAATGTTCAGGGAATCAGTCCCAAACTATGTTGAACTTCACTGTCCCCCACCCCCCCCCCCCCCCCCCCTCGCACACGAGTGCTCTGTTTTCTCAGGTTATGAACCCCAGTTGGGGTGTGTTAAAATCTCACAGGACTCACAGCAAGTGCCCAGAAAGTTTATTTCCTGATTGCCCCAAGAGAGGTGCCTTTCGCAAATTGTCTAAATGTGTGATTATTAAAACCAATAAAGAGTTTTTTTCTGTTCAGAACGCAAAAAAAAAAAAAAAAACAGTGGCTTCTATGAGGTTGTTCCTTAGCGGAATTCCAAGGGCCAGCAACCCTTTCAGTGCTCAATATGAGCCACTTGGCTTCCCATTTTCTTGAGTTGAGCAGTCTCGACATGGGTGGAAAACAGTTTGGGGTATTGGCTGTGGTTTCTGAGCTTCACATTCGCGGCCGTGTCCTACGAGTACATAGTGCTGCTGTTCGGCTTGTCGTTAGCTAACCCGAACATTCACGAAGTTTGTCGAAGCGGCGCTGTCTCCTCTTTGGGAGAGGGGAATGGGCATACTGGACCTGTTTAGAAAACTGGGAGCAGGCGGGGAGACAGACAGCGATAGTTCTGTATCACGGTCAGGGTTTCTCTGTAAACATGCAGAAAAGTTTGCTGACTCCAAATCAGCAGTTTTCATTCCTGGGTCTGAAAATATACTCCCTTACCAGCCGAGCACGTCTGTCAGAATAGAGAATAGCCAGGTTTCCTCGCTCTGTTTCAGTGGCAACGCTAATTTTTTTTTTCCAGAGTGTTTTTACAGTTAATGGGGATGATGGCGTCTATGATCGCTGTGGTGCCTCTCAGGCTGGTGAACATACGAGCATTTCAAAGCTAGGTTCTCTCTTACGCGCCACCTCAACAGAAGGCTGATGGTGACTCCATCATGTCACCTCTTCTGATAGACTGGGTGTTGTTTCGTAAAGTGGTGTCATAGGATGCCTCTCTCAGCGGGTGGGGTGCTCTGTGCAACAGCTCTGCAATGAGGGGGCATGGTCACAGGAACAACGCAGGCTTCACATCAACCATCTGGAGCTGTTGGCAGTGTTTTTTGGCCCAGTGACATTTTTGTCTGATTTTGTCAGACCATCATGTTCTGATGGACAACATAACAATGGTTTTGTATATAAACAGGCAAGGAGGGACTCGTTCGCTTCTCCTGTTGAAAATGTCTCATTCTCTGTTCCTATGGGCCACTGTTCATCTTTTGTCATTCAGGGACATTCACATTCCAGGGCACCTGAACCTGGGGGCAGACCTTCTCTACAGTTCAATTCAAAGTGCTTGGTCCTTGTCCACTAGAGGTTTATACTCTTACAAGTGGCAAACTTTTGAACTATGTTGTCAGGAACATAGTGATCTTTCATTTCAGTGCTCCATGGTGGAGGTTTTATTCTTTCTACAGGAACTGATAGGCCTTTCCTTCTCTACTGCTAAAGTACAGTATACCTAGCGGCTATGTTGGCTTGTCACATTGGTCAGACGGAATGTTACCGGGCGCTCATCCACTGGTTTACTTTTTTTTTTTTTTTAAGAGGAGTATGTCGCCTACAACCTACTGTGAGGTCCAGTGTTCCATCTTGGGATTTATTGTTAGTACTTGAGACCCTCTGTGGTCCTCCTTTTGAGCCAATTGTGTCTAGAAATATGAAAATCTTTACATATGAGACAGCACCACTTCTTGCTTTAGCATCTGCTAAATGAGTGGGTTATCTCTATGCTTTGTCCGTGCATCCATCTTGTACACAGTTTGCTGCTAGTGGTCTGAAGTTTACTCTATGGCCGAACGCGGCTTATGTACCTAAGGTTGTCTACACTAACTATAGCTCTATGGTCTTCGACCTTCATAGCTTCTGCCCCTCCCTTTGCTTCTGAGGAACAGGGAAAATTGCATAATTTGTGCCCTGTACGTGCACAGCGGGTCTACATGGACTATACAATGAATGTGTGCTTATGTGATCAATTGTTTGTCTGCTTTACCAGTCCAGTAAAGGGTAATTTGTGATAGCACATTCAACTATGCTATGGCAACATCATGGGCTCTATTTAAAGGGATGTCTGTGGGCGATATTTGCGTGGCAGCCAGTTGGTCTTCACCGCACACTTGTGTCCGGTTCTACTGTCTCGGTCGTCTCTGCGGGGTCTATGATGCAGTAATGTAGCTATCAGGGTTCTTGTTTCTAACCTTGATAGATGCTCGGGGGGGGCGTGAATATATGTCCCATACGATATGTGTTGTACCAAATGAATAAACTGAAAGGGAACAAATGGTTATGGCTATAACCTCTGTTCCCTGAGAGAGAGGAATGAGGTACAACACATTGCTGCCCTGCCTCACAGCTTAGCTTGGCGAAGAGAAGAACTGAGAGTCAACCATGGCGATACTTATAGGCATACGCAGGACTACACCTACGCCACCACAGGTTTGCCTGCATTTACAGTGTGAATAGAGGTTTTTTGAGCCAGCACACTAGAGGGCGTGATAGCCCATAGAATATACACAGACAACACAGAGATTATAGTCCTAACCATTCATTATTATAAGAAAAATACACATCTTTTCAAGTTCAGAAAAATATCTTTGCACTTTGCTACAATTTTAAAAAGAAACTTGACTCCAAGAATTTAACCAAGAAATAGAAAAGCTTATCATAGAACCATTTAAATTTAAAACAGAATGAAGAAAAAACCTGATTTTATAATATTACATCAAATATAGAATGTATAAAAATATCACACCATCTTTTTTCCCAATGGGGCTCCAAACACTCCTTTGCGTCTCTTGTCCAGCTTGGACATGATGATGTTCTGAGTCTGAGTTGCTGAGGTTTGGGCTGAAAAGTTGATGAGCAGAGGACTGTATATTTCCTTGTTGAGCCGCTTTAACAAAAAGTCCTGTAAAGCAACAAAAGTTTAAATTAACCTCACCGAATAGGTTTGGGCCACAAGTTCTCTAGATATGCGGAGAAATTTCAAAACACTCATATTGCAATTAAGAGGAAGAAGATAAGTAGTCTTGGCCCATTGGCTTCTCAGTCTGCTGACATATGCAACACATATATACAAGCTCTAGCTGAGTGAGATTTGTCTTTTGATAAATTCGTCTCTGGTGGACCCCACAAAGAATTATTTAGTTCAGTTTGTCTGTAGGCTAATTAGAAGTTTAAAGTTTTTTTTTTTTTTTTTTGAAGACCAATAGAAAGTGTTTAAATATTTTTCAGATAATCTTTCAAATTTTTACTGTGTGCCAAACCTCTTGTTTCAGAGATAATGCGTGTGGCACATACACGCCTTACAATTACACACTACAGAAAATCATCAGTTAAAAAACCTTATTCATATTATATACTACTATAAACATTATGGCCAGTCTTCACATTATGGCAAGTCCCCTACATACAAACATTTGAGTTTCGAACTTTCGGAGATACAAACACATGTTAGCGGCAGGAAGCTGGTACAGCGAAAAAGTACCAAACAATAACAACGGAGACAAAATTTAAAATAATTGAGAGAATGGAGCGAGGTGGAAAGATGGCAGACATTTCTTGTTCTTTTAACATGAATCGTTCAAACATTGGCACGATTCTAAAGAACACTGTAATGTAATATACTGTACATATCCAATTATGAAAGTGTCCTAGTATCTAGACAAAGCTCTCAGAAACTAACTCTTTCGTATGTTGTACAGTACATAAGTAGTCTTTTTATGATTGACCTTATTTTGTCTAGTTGTTTTTCGCTGTCCTTTTGAACTATTGCAATTCTTTTTACATATATTGCGGTTGTGATTTAAACTGTGATTATGTAACTATTAAATGTACCTTTTTTATTCAAACATATTTATTTAGGCTAATAGCAAATAATGGCACAAATGGTCTCATTAAGAGGATATTTGCCATACTTATTTGTCACCTTAAAATTATTAAAAACACAGACAAACACACATATATTATATAAATTCCCAACAATGTTTATATTACCTGTAATAAGTTGATGCCTTTTGCGATTAAATATTTGCACAGGTCCATATTACGATAAAAATTTTGATGTGATTGATTGTTCACACAATTTTGAGCACCTTATTCAAGAATAAATCAGATTTGTCTAAACACACTTACTATGATGTACACACTCTTGCCAGTTCCTGTGGGCCCCACAAAGATGATGGGTTTCTGGTGCATGACAACCAGCTCCATCAGCGCTGCATAGCGCACTGTATCCGCTGTGGGTATGATAATCTCATTGAACTGCATGTCTCTGGGGATTGGTGGAACCTGCTTCAGCTGCTCGATCCACAGCTCCCATCTGCCTGGACCCTGAGTCAAATCAAAGAGTTTAACAAACATTAATGTACTTATTTTATTTATTTTTAACAATAACATTTCTACCAACTTTTTACAACTACAGTGGTACCTTGCCATACGAACACCCCGCCTCACAAATTCAGTGCGTTCCAAAAACAAAAATTTTGCAAGAAATTAGCCTGGGCAAAGATTTCGTGAAGACATGGGTCCCAAGAAGAAAGGGGAAGAAGAAAGGGGAGCCACCGTCAGTTTTGTTTTTAAAGCACCCGTGCCAAGAGAAATCATAAATTTAGGTTAAATGAAGTTTAATGTGTAATTATTTCATATTTTACATTATTTACATGTCTTTTTTCTAAACTTTTTAATTGTTTTTATATGCAAAAATATTATTACAGTGATGGAAATTGGTAATATTGATAATATTTTCTGGTTGTCTGGAAAGGATTATCTGCATTTACACAAATGCGCGTCACAATACAAAATTTTTCCTTAAGAACTCGCCTACAGAACGGGTTAAATTCATATGCTGCCTCTGAACCAAACTCCCCAAAGCGCTGTTAACCTGCATTTGGGTCCTTTTCCTCTTACCCTTAGGCTCCTCATTTCAACTGCAACTTGACAGAATAATCATATATAGAATAAGTCGTTCTTGTCCCAAGAGACAAGAGAACAGTTCCACCTTATTGACTGAACCCACCCCTGAACCCATGCAGGTGGACCGCACTCAAGTCCCTGAAAAAGAGCGCCAGTTTCCCAACGCAGCAAAATAGCCTGCTTCTACTAAAATATTTTAATCTTTTTTCACTCCATTGATGAACACATAAACCATGTTCGCCAGGTCTTACAGAGGCCTGCTAGAAAGTGAGCTTTTTGTCAAGGCATAGGAGTGTGAATTCCATCAAGAGTCCCTTTTCTAGGGTTTATGATATCTTCCGCCAAGATCTAGATGGAGTCTAAAGTCAAGGCCAATACTGACTGGCCCACAACCACCTCCTGATGGCAGGTTCATTAAGAACTATAACACTCCTCCTCTTACAGCCCTCACCTCCACTAAACTCCCCTTAAAGGGCAGATGATGCCTTCATAAGCCTCAAATTGATGTTCACTTCGGGTAAAGGACATGGCATCCAAAATATCTAGTTGACTGAGAGGGATATGAACCTGAGAAGAGAAGCTAGGTGCCAACAAGATTTACCAGGATTCCTCCCTGATAACAGAATTTTATAGGCTACACCCAGAAGCACTAGCTAAGATGCCCAGTGGCGCCCATAGGGGGAGAGGTACTGTCACTAATAGTCCCAGCAGCTCGTCACCCTAATTGCTTCTTTTTTCCATGATTCCACATTTCATTCATATTCACCACACCTGAATTTACTCACACAATCAAGTTCCAAGCATAAAAGGATGACTCAAACATCTCCTTACTACCAGATTATCGTGTGCCTGGTACTGTCACGATTTCTTTCCATGTATGTTTTTTCTGATCTCAGACTCGTAATTTTTTTGTTATTCATCTCTTTTTCCTTGTGTTTTGAATCTTGTACTGGATTGTGGATTTACTGGCTCTGATATCTTGCTTCGTCTCAAGGTCAAGACACTGGTCAAGGTCAAGACACTTCGTCTCAAGGTCAAGACACCAAAATCCCTTTTGGATTTTCTAACGCTCTGATCTCGTCGAGAACTCTCGGGATTTCTTTACTTGGACTTTCACCTGGTGAACAGATGTTTCAGTTTTTTCATTGTTCCCTTTGTTTTATGGATAGAAGACTATTTAACTGCATCTAACACACGAACATCTGAACTTTCACATGGCCGTTCCGGAAATATTCGACAGCCAGCATTGTCCCCCTTAGCACTGGTGACGATTATTTGAGTCCTCTTCCTCTGACCTTCAAGCTCTCTAGTATGTGCATTATAATACTGTACATTTCTTACTTAAGAAATATTACTTAATGCAATATTACTGAGTTTGTCTAAAAAAGTCTTCTTTTGACAGAGTCCTCTTGTATATTCAGATATATACTTTGTAGGGAGAGTTTTTTCAGTGTAGGTGAAAGACAACAAAATGGCCATTCAGGTTCAAAAGTGTCCTCGTGGTGTCCAAAAATGTGTTAACATTTAAGGGAACAAAAGAGATTTGTGAAGAGCTTGTTCACTATGTTAATATTTTGGAATGTACATAAAATTTAAACTTGTCCATGTTGGACAACATTTGACTAATTTTCGCCTTCATGTTAGTGTTACTGACCTCTTTAATGAAGTTGTACTCATAGAGAGTCCCCTCAGTAGGTAATGGCACTGTGAGCTGCTTGGTGGGTGCTCCTGTGTGCTCCAGGATGCCATGCCTTTCTTTTGTCTCTTCAGATAGAGCACATGTAAGCAGCTCCCTAACAAGTGCATCAACCTTCATTCTCCCAGGCTCTGTGCAGCTGGCACCCACAGACCACACCAGACAGAACACAAAAATACCCTAGCCAAGAGAGAGAGAGACAGACGGTGAAAAGGCACCATGCAAGTTTGAGGTTTAATAGGGATGCAAACAATGTGCATTGTGTAAATATGCCATTCGAACTGTGGAGCATTATTAGCATTAAAAAGAGCTCTGTTAGCCTGCAGACACCACTATCTATGTGCTCCTTCAATCTGTAGTACACGAGAAAGAGTCTGGGATAATGTGGTGAATGTGGAGTACATTTTGTTCACAAAATGTATGCAGTGGAACCTCGGATTGCGAGTAACGCAGTTTGCGAGTGTTCCACAAGACGAGCAAGGATTTTTTTTTTATCAATTTTGATTGGCAACCGAGCGAAAGTCTCGGTTTAAGAGTACCGAGTATCATGTATCACGCATGCCAAGGAGGAGTTTTACTGTGTAAGCCGAAGCGAGGGAAGGGGCTAACTCTCTCTCTCACTCACTCACTCACACACTCACACACACACACACACACACACACACACACACACACACACACACACACACACACACACACACACACACACACGGCGTCTGCACGCACAAACGGAAACACTTATCTGTCAGCATTTATTTTTACTTTTTTTAAAGGTAAAGTGCAGGTTAATTTGTTTTATTTTTACTTTATATATTGTATTAATTATTTTTATGTATTTATTGTTTTGGGCTGTAGAACGAATTATTTGACTTTTCATTATTTCTTATGGGAAAATTAGATTTGGTTTACGAGTGTTGTGGAATATGAGCCCACTTCCTGAACGAATTATGCTTGTAATCCAAGGTTCCACTGTTCTGCGTGAGGTCAGTGAAAGAGGAGCACAAAATATTAGCACTAAATTCCTAATTTTATATAGCTTTAACTTCATAACCTAGGAAACCTCATATAACATTTTAAACAGTGTTTCATTGTAAGAAGAATACACTTTTGATAGAGCCTTGGATTCCTTGTTTAGAGCCTTGGAATCTCTTCTATATCCACAGGTCAGTGGAATTTCACAAGGACAGTTTTATCTCACTTTATAAATACTCTAACTTCTTACACCCTGTTCCAATAATTAGCCCCTCTATTCAGTTGCCTAGCACACCTACAAAGCAGGAGAAGGCCAGACAAACATAGCAGTTTCCTCAGTTCATAAAGTAATCAGGAAATGGCAGTTACCAGGAATAGTAGACATGTTCTTGTCAACTGCCAGTGTTTTAGGGAGGTGAAATTCAGTGTATAACACACTAGGCAGTACTTTTGTGGTTAATGTTTGAGTTCTCTCTAACCTCAAGCCAGGAGCAGACATCTCTCTCATTCATGGCCTTTATCTGGCTCTCATCTTTAAACTCGTCCATCATGCAATCCATCAGGTTCATCAGGGATCGTGCAAGGTTGGTGTCTGATGTCGGAGACAGCTCCTAATGTGAGTCAAAAAACAGAAGGAGCAAGAGGTCAGATCTCTATTTTATAAAGAAGTGGTTGAGAATGCCTGGAGGTATCGCTGATTTCTTTCACTAAAAGCTGAAAAGAATTTGTAGTCTTAAGCTAAAATTATAATGGGTCGTCATAACATTCCTAATTTTCTTTGAAATGTCATATTAAATATGACCCAAGACTGAACCTAAAGAAATAGGCTAAAAAAAGTTAAAGAAATGCTTTGTCTTCAGGAGCAACAATGTCAGCAGTGATGTATGTGATAAATTTCACGAGCACCTTGGTCCCTTTGCGGACAAGCTGTAGACAGGGGGGCAGCATGCGGTCGAAGAGTTCGGTGACAAGATCCTTCTGTATGCAGCTGAGTGTGGACGGCAAGGTGTTGAGCCAGGAGATCATTAACGGCCTCCACCCCAGCATATGAGGCTCCATGTAGATCATTCCACACCGAGACACCTGCACACAAACACCAGCAGTTATCAAAATGTCACATTTAAAAGCACATGGATTTCTTTTGTAGTTCTTATTGTTTTTTTTTTCCTGCTAACTGGTCCATAAATCTATGACATGCTGCTATTTTACATTTTTAACAATGGACTGTTTATAAACTTTTATAAACAAAATGGTTGTAGCTTACTATATAACATCTGATTTGTAATGCATTGTAACTAAACATCAAGTTAAAATTGGTACATGACATGCCAAGTAAGCAAACATGAAACCTGTCACCTCTTTGGATGCTAAAAGTGGCCCACATTCTTAATTATTATTAACAAGCACAGGAAATGTAGTGGTAGTTTCTCTTACTGTGGCAGGTGAAGCCACTTCCAGATCCATGGGTTCAAAAATGAGGCTCATTTGAGGGGACATTTGGATGATCTCACCGCTCATCAGGCACAGTTTCTTATTATCATCAAGTACTGTGTTCATGTTCTCGATCCACACTGCATCCACGGGGCCATCAAAAATCAGCCACTTCCTGTCTGGAGTCTAAAGAAAGCAGAAACAGTGAGTATTACTGGAATATCAGACCTTTTGCTCACTCACGGAACTTGGAACAATGCTGAACCTTTTCAGGAGTGGCCAGCCTGCCAAAATTATTCCAAGAGCACAGTGCCAACCCAAGCTCAAAGAAGGAACCCAGAACAAATCTGAAGACCTGTAGGCTTCACTTGCCTCAGTTAAGGTCAGTGTTCATGATCCAAGAATAAGAAAGAGACTGAAAACAGCAGGCCAGAATCAAGCATGGTGATGGTACTGTGAAGGTCCAGGGCTGAATGACTTTCCATAATTGATGGAACCACCTTGAAGGAGAATGACTGACTCGTTTTGGAGTGATCTAGTCAAAGTCCAGAGTTAAATCGAGGTGACTTTAAACAGGCCATTAATGCTTGAAAACCCTCCATTGTGGTTGAATTAATACAATTCTGCAAAAAAGAGTGGGCACAAATTCCTCCATGGTTTGCAGTTTGTTGCTGCCAAGGGTGGCACAACCAGTTACCAGTTAAGTTTAGTGGGCAATTACTTTTCACATAGGACTTAAACAGCTTTTTTTTTTGTCCCTAAAATGAAATCATCATTTAAAAACTGTATTTTGTATTCCTCCGATTATCTTGTAATATTAAAATTAGTTTGATGATCCAAATTATTTAGGTGTGACAAATATATGCAATAAAAGAAAAATTCAGGAAGGGAAAATAGGGGAGCACTGTCAATTTCAGAGGGTGGGAGATCATAATTTCTTCAATTAATATTAATCTAGAAATGTAAACTTTTCTATTTTTAGTCCATCAATGTCTTCACCATGAGGTTCAAACACGGGACTGTGGATTCCAGCACACTGCGCAGTGACTCAAGGGACTTGTAAGACCAGCTAATAAATGGAAAAAAAAAAATCAAGAAACCTAGAAAGCTAATAAAGTAAATAAAACTTCTAAACATAAAGAACATCTGAGACAGACTGCCACTGCATGGAGCCATAAGATAGAATTATGATTTTTCTTCCATTTTTTGTGATTTTAAATGCTTTCTTACAGTATGCAAATGAATTTTAGGTGTAAATTTGAATCCTCTATAATACAGTACCTGAGAGGTGGCAAAGGCTCTGTAGCTCACAGCAAGTATACCATCGGACCACTCATGAGAGACAGGGTCGAACTGACCATACAGCTGGCCCATTGTTATAGACTTGGGGTTAATAACAGTAATCTGAACCTTGTTCTCACTCATCAGGTCCTGCAAAGAAGGAAAAAAGAAAATTATTATTTTAACTTGGTATATCTTTTAAAATATTTTCCCATTAACATCTTGGATAATGCAAGCAATTGTCTCACCGATGTATTGTTTTTCACCAATTTTTTTTTTGTCCAAATCATCTCTTACATAATCCTTTAAACTACAGGGTATAACTGCACATTTTCCAGGTCAAAAAATGGCATCCAATGTTTCAAAATGAAAACTGTATTCAAAGATACTTTTCTTAGGACTCCTTTAAGGTTCTGCTGTATTTGATGTCAATTGGGTTGATGTCAATTGACATCAAAGAGCCTTTGACTAGCGCATTCACAAACCCTGATTTTTTTTTTATTCTTTTTTAGCCATTCTGAGGTAGATTAGCTAATGTGCTTCATCACTGTCCTGTATGACCAAATTTTGGACAAATGATTCACATTTGCCTCTGGAACACTTTAGTTTACATAAGAGTTCATGATCAACTCAGTGACTGTGGGGTGCAAAACAAGCCAAAATCATCACACCTTCAACACCATGCTTGACAGTGGATATAAAGGGTTTCTGCTGAATTGCTGTTTAGTTTTGCCCAAACATGGCACTAGCCACGTGGCACAAGCCAAACAACTCCACTTTGGTTTCATCTGTACATAGGACACTGTTCAAGAAGTCTTGTACATCATTCAGATGCAGTTTTGCGAATCTCATGTTCTTTTTAGAAAGAAGAGCCTTTCTCTTGGCAACTCTTCCAAACAAACAAACAAACCATAATTGATCAGTCTTCTTCTATTTGTGCTGTCATGAACTTGAGATGTAGGAAATATCTAATCAGCCAATCACAGGGCATCAACATGGTAGATGATCTGATAACGTTCTAAGCAAGAATCAGTATGGGAAAGAAATGCGATTTAAGTGACTATGAATTTGGCATGATTGTCTTATCACATTCATAGTCACCTAATGAAAGGTGCCAGATGAGCTGGTCTTAGATGATCTCCAAAACTACTGGGATTTTAAACATTACTGGTTGAAAAAAGAATGGTATGGAAAAGAGAAAACATCCTGAAAGCTGCATTTCTTGGGATAATGATGCCTTGTTGATGCCAGAGACCAGAAGAGAATGGCCAGACTGGTTTAAGCTGGAGGCAGCAGTAACTTCAGTAACATCTTGGTACGACCAAGTTATGCCGTCAATATGTCAAAGCTTGAAACAAATGTGCTTCAGCAGCAGAAGACCACAGCAGATGCAACTGTCAGCTAAGAACAGGCTACAATCCGCATGGGCTCAAAAAAAGTTTGCAATAGAAAATAAGAAAAAATGTTGCATGGTCTGATGAATCTTGTTTTTTGATGCAACATTCTGATGGTATAGGGTCAGAATTTGTCATAAACATTATGGAAGCATGGATCCATCCTGCCTTGTATCAACGGTTCACGCTGGTAGTGGCGGTGTAATAGTGTGTGGGATGACCACAGAATAACTTGCCTTGTCATGAAGCTAAAATAAACTCAAAGACAAAAGTGGGTCTAGCAAGGTATATCTAATGAGTGGTGAGTGAGTGCATGTGCAACATAGCCCTATCCTTGGTTCTAGATGGCTTGAGTGTTATATGCCAAAAGTACTGTACTACAAGAATAGGGCAATGTTGCACATGAAAAAAAATATATATATATTGGGTGTACAAATTGAAATCTCTGAATATAAAGGCACATGAAATATTCTGTTTGAAGAAGTTTAACATTGTATAGTCTATTGTATTTTATATATTGTCAATTATTAAAATGTGAGTGTTTTAAGCAGATATTGTACTAAACACTACAATATTAAGTCTTATGGAAGTTTTACCATCTGTTCAAATGGAGCTGAGAGGAAAATAAGCATGATGTCACCTTGCAATTCTGGCACAAATGGTAAAAGAAGCATATCACCTTTTCACAGACATCATTCAAGGCAGCAGCGAGGACTCGATAGGCGCTCGTCTTCCCTCCGAAGGGTTCTCCCACCAGCATGAAGCCGTGACGCACAATCATCATCTCATAAATCTGCAGGATCTTCTCTGTAAAGAAATCTGTCATCTGCAGGTTCATCTTCTCACAGTTCTCTTTAATGGCCTCCAGTAGGACAGTGTAGTCCGATTTGGGAAGTTTCACACCAGGGAAGAGATCTGAAGTGATGCCCTACAGTGCATTAGCCCAGCACAGGGGGATAAGGAGTGGAAAGAAGAGAGAAGACGTGCGGTAAGAAATCATACATATTGGCACCTCTGTACAGGTGATATATGTTGAACTGTGACATTGTAAACATGCTGATGCATGTGTTACCTCAAACAGTGGCAGGTCATGGGCCAAAAATTTGGGAAGGTTAACGTCGATGATGGACCTCAGCAGAAGAATGTCCTCGTTCTCGTCTGGAAACTTAAGCTATGACATTTCAAACTCAATGTAAATTTGTGAGTGAAGGCAAGAGGAAGAAACAGAGAAAGAAACAAATGGAATTAAAAGGGAAACCCGTTTATTTCCCCTGAGCATTCAGAATTTTTTTAAAAACAGAATTTGGGTGATGAAATAAGCAAATGCTGAACATCATCCTAAATGTCTGAGGTTTGCTTACTTTTAAGTTTCCTGCAGCGGTCAGGACGGATTTGACGGCCCTCATACCGTAATCATAGTGGCTCTGAGAGGACAGCTGCTCGGAGCAGAGGCGGTACGTGGCCACAATCTTCACTGAGAGTGGACGAGCGGTTACAAAACCACAAGAGTACAGCACGATCTCAGCGATCAGGGCGTAATCGGGCACCATCATGGCTACGGTGCGGAACAAGGCCTAAGGCAAAGAAAGATGTGGAATGTTATTTTTGTATTCGATTTGTTTTATGACATGAAGGTCTAGTGTAACACTAGGGTACGTGAATTGGATTGGACAGGGTGGAAATCCTTTGCAGGGCACAATTAAGGCCAGTTAGCCTGTTCTGCATGTCTTTTGGACTGTGAGAGGAAAGCAGAGTACCTGGAGGAAACCCACCAAGCATGGGGAGAACATGTAACTCTACACACGTGGAGGTGTGAGGACGTGCAAGGTCAATATTCAGATACATTTAGGCAAAACACAATACTTATAGGACAGGAAAAACTATTATATAACATTTTATACAATATCTAAATATATTTGACTAATCAAATTACCAAATCAGTGAAATCCTTTATTTTTTTAAAAGCTGACCAAACAAAATTATTTCTGTTTTCACACTCGCATTATTTTTCTTTATTAATTTTTACAAAATGTGCATCAATATATAAAGTCATCTGTTTTGCATTATAATGCCAAATGCATATTTAAAAAAATATATGAATTTAATACATTTATAATCATCATCATATATAACATTCACACTCCCCTCAAACTTTTTTAATTTTTTTCTTTTTATTTTTGTTTAATGTGATTCAGTATGTGGTTGCCACTGTTGAGCCCTTGAGCAATCCTCTTAACCCCCATCTGCTCCACAGGTACAGCATAATGGCTGATCCATTAAAAAATAAAATAAAATAAAAAACATTTCTTTGTGCTGTCCATGTAACCAATCTTAATACATCAGCTATGCACTATTTGGGGCTAAAGAGAATGTAATACATTCAAACTAGTTAATGTTGTACCTTTAGGTTATCAGGCAGTTCAGAGCGGCCAGCGTATCCCGGGTTCATAGTGATGAAGACAGCGCAGGTCGGGTCGAGCCTCAACTCCGTCCCCTCAAACATCAGCATCTCGGCGTGAGTTGCGATTCCTACACAGAAACATAGAGTTCTTAGAACATCTATAGAGCTTTAATAGATACAATATTAATAGGCCTAAAAGATTTATTTGTATGAGTGTAATTTCATCCTTAATTTCATCCAGCTGTAAATGTTTCATTTTGACACAAAAGCTAAATATTAAAGCCTAAATGTATTAAATTATCCATAAAAGCCAACCTCATATTATTGCTAATTAGTTTTAGCATTCGTTTGATCTATAATGTTGTTTTAATAGCAGTTGAAGGAGTTGAAATAATTGAGATCTTCTGAAAGATGTGATTAAAGACTGAACATCGTCTGTTACAAAAATGTTTGTCTCTCTCTGAGTATTTAGAACACCACAAAGCAAAACGTTCAGGATTTTCATGAGGACATGAAAATAATTAGATCATCTAATATACAAATTATTGTTGTATTTATCGACCCTATCCAGATTGTGCATACAACTTTGATCATAAGAACAGTTTGATAGCAAAATGCGCTAAACGCCATTTTCCAGACTTTTACTTTATTATTATTGTCATCTGGCATGCAAAGTCTACACAACAACAGAAATTGAAAACTACTACATTTCCTTCTTTTAGAAGCTGTGGACTTTCACTTTTTAGGCAATCTACAACATGATAGAAAATCAGTAGAAAATGATTTGCCAATAATTTCTCTCTGTCATGTGACCGGTAAAGCAAAATCTGCCTCCTAAGCAAAACAGCAGCTCATATACTGTATGTGAGCTAAATGTGTCCAATGGATTTTTTTTCCCAGTGGATGTTGAGGTCAAGAAAAAGGATGTTTACATCCTGTTGCTGCATGTTAATGAACATTGTTATAACCTTGGATTGCAGACGTTTGTGCAGTCGGACAATGCCCAAACAAACTTTATATGGCACATGATAAGGCACTGTTGTTAACTACTGAAACTAAACCTCATAGAGGATAAGTTGTAAACTACTTTACTATTGCTGTGTAAATAAAAATGTTTTTGCTTTTAAGCCTGAAATACTTTTTGCTCCATTTGAAGAAATAATATAGTCATTTAGTTATAGAGTCATCTCTTTTTATTCTCAAACTGTTCATATATAATGAGAACTACCCTACACACACACACACACACACACACACACACACACACACACACACACACACACATACACACACACCTCTCTGAATGGTGAGAATTTGTTGTGCCACCACAGACAGCACCTCCAGATCAATACGATTGAACTCATCAAAGCACGCCCAAGCACCACAGCACAGCAAGCCCTACAAGAAACAAATAAATAATAAAACAGCAAAGTTAAACCCTCAACCTGTTTATCCTATGTCATCACATCATTGTGATGGAAAGTGTAAAAAAAAACGATGAATTACAATATAATTCAGGCCTTGGGTTGAATCACTGACCTTGAAGAACTTTCCAAGGGCAATGTAGTCAAGGCCATCAGAGCAGTTGAAGACGACACACTGCTTTGCCACAGCCTTGGCCAGATCTTTAGTAGTCTCGGTCTTCCCTGTACCTGCTGGGCCTTCAGGAGCTCCTCCTAAATGCAGGTGCAGCGCTCCAAAAAGGGTTCTGATGATGGGGACATGGGCAAGAAACGAAATTTAAGGAAAAACAACAAAGACTATGAAAAATCAAGCAGAATTGTGCTGAAATGTCTTCATAGAGGAATGTGAAGGACAAACCACTGTAACGTGCCATTTAGAATTTAGCATAAAGTTGTTCTGACCTGTAGCAGCGATCTGTGAGAGGGGTGATGACCAGACGAGGTGTGTTACCCAGGTACTCGTAACCATAAGCCAGGCCAGCGTTAATCATTTTAGTCTGGAGCTGGTCCTCCTGCAAATGGTAGAGAGACTTGATTTAAAAAGAAAAAGCTTTTCACAGAGATACCTTACTTGTATCATAATATGGGGAGAGAGAAAGGACTAGAGGACATCATAAATGTTATTAGTCATGTAAAAAAAAATATCATTGTTTTGTACTGTAGATTTAGGAAAGATACAATGCATGTGTCTCTCAGCAAAGATGCAAACGCTCACCATCCAGTAATAACGCAGCTGGCTGAGCCACTCAAAGTTGTTCTCATCGCCTACGCCCTGATGGACAAGCGAGGCCAAGACATCACGTGCGTGCACATCCAACACCACCAGCGCTCCCAGAGTCACTCGGTTCTGTTTGGACAGTTTCCCACGTACCAGTGCCACTATGTCCTCAATCTGTTTGTTGTTCTGATCCAAATAAGCCTCCAGAGCCTAAAAAAGAAAGGAGCAGAAAATTTATGAAGGAAATCTATACTTTAACACTCATTTAATAAAAGGTGCATAATTTATTGTTAATTTTTTATCAATCTATACTCATTCCCAGTTCACAATTCTGCAATCGAGAATCAGAAAGAGGACAAATAGAGTGTGTGTGTGTGTGTATATAGTACAGACCTGTGGTCCCTTTGCCAAGGCTTCATGGATGTGTTTGGTCCAGTATACCTGAGACACACACAGTACTGTCTGACCTGGCCAGGCTCTCACCCAGTCGATACGCTTCTCCTTAGGGTACGCGTCAAGCGCCTCAGCTATCACCTACAAATCTCAATCAAATACAAGTTTATTTGGATGGGAAAACTTCTTTTATGACGTTTTTAGTTAGGTTATTGCTACAACTCTGTAAACCTTGTAAAAGTACATATATTTAAGTTTTATACGTTGGTGTAAGGGACCACCACTAGAGGGCACTGTTTGCGTTTGTTTGTTTTGTAGTTTTTGTTGGTCGACTCAGTTTCCCAGAAGGCACCTCGGTCAGGTGATGAGAGTGCTCACCTGAACCGAGGTAACTCATTAAACATCCTATAAACAGCAGTTTGTTCTGGGAAACTGGGTCGGGCAGTTATCACTGTCTAGTGGGCATTCCTTTTTGTTTGGTTTCTTTTGAGTTTCATAATGTCTGGATTCATGGAGCTGTCTTGTTAAGTGTTATAGTTAGGCTGTGTCTCCTCATGTGTACGTACTGTTCTGTGTGTTTCCAGTGTTGGTTTTCCTCTTGTTTAGTTCCGTGTATGTATTGTACCTTGTATGTATGTTGGTTCACCTTAGTGTGTAGGTTTAGCCGCTAGTAGGCTCTAGCCACTAGTAGGTTTAACTTTCAGTAGGTCAAACCTCTAGTTGGATTGGCCGCTAGTGGCTTTGCTCTCTAGTAGGTTTGGCCGCTAGTGTGGATTAGCCTCATGTGTGCCTAGCCTTTTGTGTCTCGGTTCCCATAGTAGGTCAGTAACTAACCCGGTTAGCCACTAACCCCTTTAGGTACTAACCCGGTTAGGTCATCAACCCAGGTACCAATAAACAGTGCAGCTACTAATCCAATTAACCATTAACCCGCCCGGTCTCTAGCCCCTCTTTAGTTGGATTCAGCTACATGTCTCCTTTTTGTTCCAGCTCCATGCCTGTGTGTTTGTTTTGTTTTATTCTTATTAAAAATAAAAGACTCGTGTATGTTTCACAACCCCTCTGTGCCTATGCCTGCCCCTTTTGCCCACGGCAACAACTGCCAGATCTACCAGTCTGTACCCCTAGATCATGACAATTGGAGTATCTGAAACCAGAAATTCTGTCTGTATGTTTGTCCAGCCAGATTTTGTCACACAGGTTTTTGCCCATAAACCTGCGCCATAAATGAAATCAAAATGTTGAGTAAAAGCAATGTTCTGAACAGTTATGTAATCCAGGCAGTGTATACCAAAATGTGGATGTAATATATTACATTATTAAACTGTACAAGATGTACAATTTTATTGAATACATGGAACCTTACATACATATTTATAATGATTCTGGGGGAAAAAAAATCCCCAGTGAAACTGTACGATACCTTGTGTATGGATTTCAGCATGCCACTCTCCAGCTGGAGGAGCCATTTCTCGACCTGGCCCCGGGCTTTAGACGTGGAGATGATGTCCAGCAGCTGCACCACCTCACCCTCACTGCTTTTCATGTGTGTGATGTCCAGCTCTTCGGTGAACACAACACTGGCAACGCCCTCAAAACACTTCTTTAGATGCGGCTGCACTCTGGAAAAAATCCATAAAAAGCTTTATAAATTTATCAAAATACGAAATGTGTGCGTAACTGTTGTATTACTCCTGAAGGCAAACCAAAATACATGAAGTCATATTAACCCAAAATAATCATTGATATGAGAAACTTAATGTTGACAAATTGATTAAGTACTAATTGAATTTGATTTGATTTGATGCTGTACCTCGTTGGGTCCTTCGTCTCAGAAAGAATCTCCAGTAGCTCATCGTTGGACAGAAAGAAGAAACGGGGGAAGAAGAGTCTCTTTTTTTCCAGGTATTTGTTGAGACCTTTCAGGATGAGCTCCAAAAGTTCATTGCTTTTCATAAGATTCTCTAACATTTTATTGATGCCCACCACAGTCAGGACATGCTTGTCCTAAAGCAAAAGACAAAATAGGTTTCGAAGTCAGTGTAAATGCTTAATGTCTTAAAATTGCTCTACACTACTTGAGATTTTTAGCATGAGTATGATTTTTTTTTTTTTTTTTTTTAAGAATCCTTGTCTGTTTATGACAATATATTGTATTATTTACAGATTCTGAAATAAAAAACTGATTAGACAACAATTAGACCTGCGATAAAGTTCTATATTTTACTACAAAGTTAGTACTACTTAGTTCTACAACTACGAACTGCACAAAGTACATCAACCTACCAGGGTGACTTGTTTGATGAGGTCCCTCCAGATTTTATCCACTGTGGTGAAGCGACGTCCCTCCTCTGGCATCTGGGCCATGATGTCTGGAGAACTAAAAATGGGCTCTAGGTAGAGCCATGTGGACTGTACCTTCAGCCACTCGTCTAAAATATTCTGCAGCAGCAGTAGTTTGCCCTCCCACTCGCTACAACACAAACCGACAGATTATTACATCTAACAAACCACAGGTTCATTTTTCATTATAAATTTGTGTATATACAGGGGTTGGACAAAACTGAAACACTGTATCTAAAAAATCATAAAACCACAGCTGCCCAACTCACTGCAGAATGAAACGTGCACCTCAACTCTCCTGTTCCCACCAAAACTGTTCGTCGGGAGCTCCACAGGGTCAATGTACATGGCCGGGCTGCTATAGCCAAATCTTAGATCACACGTGCCAATGTCAAACATTGGTTTCTATGGTGGCAGCAGTGAAAATCTTGTGCTGTGGGTAATGTGAAACATGTCCTGTTCAGCTTCACTGTCTTTCCCACATCCAGGAGAGTTATGGTGTGGAGAACTGGTGGATCAGTGACGGTTTGGGCTACAATACCATAGCATTCCCTAGACCCAATACTTGTGCTAGATGGGCGCGTGCTGCCAAGGACTACCGAACCATTCTGGCGGACCAAATGGTTCAAACATTATATCTTGTGTAATTATTGTAATCTAAAAGCAGGCGTTTCAGTTTCATTGTTCAACCCCTGTGTATATATTATAAAAAATGTTATTTTATTATATAATTAGCTTAGATTATCGCGTGAAATTACTGCTTTAGACTTTACACCTGCAGAAGATCACAGTTCAAAACCTCGCTGTATCTAGTCTAACAATGTTGGTAATGTTAGCCAGACCCATTAGAGTTTTTCTCTGTAAACTCGCTCTGTAAGTAATTTGCCTTAGAAGCTACTTACAGTATCTCTGCCTCAAAGGGTTTAATGAAGGACGAGCCGCGCATCGTCTGTGTCTTGACTATATGATCGTCCAGCAGCATCTGGATCTCGTCCACCGAGGATAGAATGGAAGTGCCAGACTCACGGTAGGGTAGCAGGTTGAACTTCATGTCTGCCCATTCGCTAGTCATGCGCTCCATGGCCTTCTCCAGTGAGTACTCTTTGCTGGCTGCCTCACTGATGCTCTCAAAGTTGGACAAGTGGACCTCAAGGTGCAAAGGAATAAAGTGGGAAATGCAGGCCTCGTCTTGTGAAGGCTTCAGGGAGAAACCCACCACAGCTGACATGGCTTCCCAGTGGCGGTCTCGCAAGCCTGGATTACACAGCACCTGGAGGAGAGATATTGTAATAATAATAGTAAAAAATAATAATAAAGTGGGGAATAGACAGCAAAGATTAAAAAAAAAAACTTTTTACTATTTTGTTGCTGGTCTTTCAGCTGCTCCCAGCAAGCGGTCGCCACAGCAGACCATCCAGTCCACACATACACACACATACATACATCTAGTGGCTTGGTTTGGGCACTGGTTGGGAATTGAACCCGGTTCTTCCACATGGCACCAATTCACCTCCCACTGAGCCACCAGTGCCCTTGATTAGTGCCCCTATATGAGAGCTTTAGTTTCACTACCCCTTTGCTTTGCGTTATTTTAAACAGTTTACACTGTTGTACTTGTTGTGTACAACACTATCTTTGTATTATCATATGCTAGCTTTAACATAAGTCTTTAGATTATAGCTTATCTCTAGCCTTAGTTTTTTTTTTTTTTTAGTTTTTTTGTTCTTTATTATTATAAGAAAACTTCACAATATTAACGCTCCTGATCTTTTATCCTTGGGGTCAGCATTTTAAACCTCCAGAAAATTATTAAAATTGTTACCCAAGTTTATGTATAAAAGTCCCTGAATATGAAGCAGAAAAAAAAATTGTCAATCATTTAATTTTTTTATGACTTTAAACATTGGATGGGTTCAAAATGACCCCAAAGATAATACAAGGGTTAAGAAAAGCCTGCTCTTGCATCCAGCCTCACTTCGCACCATGAAAAAAAGAAGATTAAATTATTTATTGCATGTTCCTTACAGGACACTGAAATTAAATTAGGAAGCTGGGGTCAGAGCGCAGGGTCAGCCAGGATACAGGACCCCTGGAGCAGGTAGGGTTAAGGGCCTTGCTCAGGAGGAACGAGAGAGTACCAGGTTGTTCAGAGTGGTGCCAACAAGATGTATCCCAATATCGTGCTCAAACAAAAGGCAGACTGCAAT
Source organism: Clarias macrocephalus (assembly GCA_011419295.1). Taxonomy (NCBI): domain Eukaryota; kingdom Metazoa; phylum Chordata; class Actinopteri; order Siluriformes; family Clariidae; genus Clarias; species Clarias macrocephalus. Next base: position 55,105 of record JAAGKR010001552.1, on the reverse strand, counting down.
GAGCGCTTGGGTGCCCCAACAAGAGGCCAACAGAGCATAGCTCCAGAAGAGGCTTACAGTGCAGATCTCAAGGAGGTGTCGGCTCCAGCAAAAGGCTGACAACACAGCTTCACACCAAACCATGCTCCCTGGAGATCTTTAAAGCTAAGCACCCGACTAGATGGCCTTACACTGCAGATATGAACCATGCTCAGTTCCATGCCAGAAGATTCATTAAATAATGCCACATTATATCAGACTTATTCCATACTATGTTGCAAAGCTATGTGCCCAGCTCGACAAGACCGTGTGGCACTTCGTATCTATCACTCACCAGGTGGCCTCCCCATCCCAAGCCAGTCATGCCATCACTGGAGGACAATGACATGGTCCTTTCAGCTACAAGTTCATTACAAGAAGCATCTAGCCCTTTTGCAATGTTTCAACTTACCCATCAAAATTTAGGTAAAATTTTGTCACATATACCTTACAGCACAGTGCAATGATTTTTTTTTTCATGGACATTTTGAGTTGCACTTGTGTAGCAATGAATTCATGTCCCTATTATTCATTTTAATGATCAGATGTCTTTCAGCTCTGTGTGGTACCTGAATTAATGGGATATGTTGCTTGAAGTCCTCCACCTCAGCCTTGACTTGGGTGATGATGTGAAGAGCCATGGACGAGTCCTGTAAATTTTTTTCCAGTTTGTTGAGCGAGCGCCAGTAGTTGCTGACGTCACCTTCCACCTTGTCAGGGTTGATGGAAATGAGTTGGCCATTAAGCCACTGATGATGCTCAGCTTGAAACTCTGTAGCGGTCTGGTAAAGGCGAAGGTAGGGGAGCAGCTGATCTTGGACTGTCTTGCATAGAGGGTACTGGGAGACGGGCCACCCAAATGCTTCTTCTTCCAAGTTAAAGCCCTCAATCTTGGTGAAAAAGAATAATTTAAAAAATGAGGTAAAACAGTTACTCAAGATAGATGTAGATTTGTAGATATAGTTTGAAAAGAAAAACAAGGATAATCTACAAATTGAATCCAGCATCACTACACATAAGGATTAAGAAACTTTTATTTCAAATGAAACCGTTGGACTTTATGATCAAAATGCTTTAAAGAGACCTAGACATTCACAGAGCGAATAAATGACTTGTTTACAGACTTACTACTAACTTACTTTCTCCATGGCAGTCTCCAGCTTGGAATTAAGTATCTCAGCCTTTTTCAGATACTTGCTGACTTCAGACAGCTCTCCTAAAGAGGAAAACCCTTCCACCTGCCTGGCATATCCTTCGAGTTCCTCCACGAACCTCTCGCACCGCAACTGTGAGCAATAAATATTATGAATATCTGACAGATCATGACTGCTAATGCAGACTAGCCTGTCAGCAAGGCTGTCTCATTGTTATGACCTTTTGTAACTTTCTTTTTGACTGATTACAGACATGTTATTAGCTTGCAGTATGAGGACAATTAATTAGTTTTATTGGCTTATTTAAGATGTACTTGCATGTTTTTACTGTACAAGTTATTTTACTATAGAGTGATTATTTTTTTTCTTTCACCTTCAAAAAATCCTGGAATTGTACAGTCTTCTCTTTAGCAATTTCTCTGTGACTGTCGAAGATAGACGGCATGCGCATGTGCCACTGGAAGGTCTTCTTGTTCAGGTTTATGTCCACGGGAGAAAATTCATAACCAGCCAAGAAGCAGAGACGTTTCATAGATTCGCTGAGTTGGAGCTCGAGTTCGGGCATCTCTTCAGCTTCGACCTTCTTCATGTAGTCCTTTTAATGAAGCCAAATTGTAAAACGAGGAATTTAGAGGGAAAAAAAAAGCTGTGACTTAATAAATCTGGTTGTAAATCTGGTATTACCTTAAGAGCCATGAGCTCTTGTGTGTTTGAAGGAGTGCTGTGGGCTTTTGTTGCAATTTTCTCAAATTCGTCACATAATCTGTAGATATTGGACGCATACGTAAGGGTACACACACACACACACACACACACACACACACACACACACACACACACACACACACACACACACTATTACAATATTACCTTGTTTTGAGATTCATAGGAAGCTTGATTTTTTTTTTTTTTTATTGTATGTCTAGAGTGGTGAGGTTAAGGTTTTATTGTTAGATCCAGTGTGATAGACTTCATCAATCATTCTTACAGAAGATGCATTAAACTACACTATATTGCCAAAGGTTTTTGCTCATCTGCCTTCACATGCATATAAACTTGAGTGACATCAAATTCTTAAACCATAGGGTCTAATATGATGTTGGCACACCCTCTATAGGGTGAAGTTATAACAGCTTCAACTCTTCTGGGAAGGCTTTCCACAAGGTTTAGGAGTGTGTTTTTGGGAATTTTTGACCATTTTTCAGAAGCGCATTTGTGAGGTCAGATACTGACGTTGGAGAAGGTCTGGCTGACAGTTTCTGCATTAATTCATCGCAAAGATGTTCTATCGGGTTGTGGTCAGGCCAGTGAAGTTCTTCCACACCAAACTTGCTAATCCACGTCTTGGTATGGACCTTGCTTTGTGCACTGGTGCACAGTCATGTTGGAACAGGACAGGGCCATCCCCAAACTGTTCCCACAAATTAGGGAGCATGAAATTGTTAAAATTGTCTTTGTATGCTGAATCAATAGGAGTTCCTTTCACTGAAAATAAGGGGCCGAGACCAATGACTGAAAAACAACCCCACACCAGGTCCAACTTGACTGCTACAGTATATATTAGTGTTATATTGCTGTATACCCATTTATCTTTACTTTCTTACTCCAGTTATTCTAATCTTTTTTTTTTATAATTCCTTACACCAGTTATTTTTATCTTTTTGTGTCTTTCTGAAACTATAAATCATACAGCGACATCTGTTTCTCAGTGTGGGAAGTAAGAAGGAGCTGAAAACCCACGGATCCACTGCTGTTGTAAATATGGTACATTTGCTACTTCTGCTGGCAAACCCACCTTGTTTGTGACTCTACTGACGTTGTTGGCCATAAATACCAACAGTAATATGATATCAATAGCACTTGTTTGGTTGGAATTGTACTGGCACTGGATTCCAGCAGTGAGATTAATGTTAAAATGCTCACAATTTATTGCATGCCTGGTGGTCCTGCAGCAGACGGGTGACCAGTTTCTCCCTGAGTCCCTCCACCCGCTTCACTAGTGCACGAATAAGCTCCTGGCAGTGCACTTCAAACATGCCGAGGCGTACAACCTGCAAAATGTAAAAACAGTGACAAAACCCTTCATGAATGTCTGACCATATTAACTGGATTTATAAATCTTACTATTAAACCAAGTATCACATTTGAGTTTCTTTTCTTTTTTCTTTTTTTTTTTTATATAAAGTAGCTGGATTAGACCAACTGAAACTCAATCCTGTTTTTTTTTGTTTTTTGTTTTTTTTAATGTACCATAAACCATTTCAGACCACCAACTGATGCTGTCAGTCTTTTTTCCCAATTGCTCACATCGCTTATTCATTTGCAGCACATTGGAATATTGCAGAACTGGTCATAAGTGTTAGGCACTTGTTTTCCTTTTTTTTTCTTTTGTGCAATTTTGTTCTACATGTTTATTTAATGACGTCATTATAAAGTCAGTTTTAAAAAATCTGATTTCCACACATTATTATGTTAAAGACCACTTTTTCCGACAAAAAAAAAAAAATTAAATGAATAAAATCTTCTGCGCTTTGCATGCATGATGTAAAAGGGTGTAAAAGAAGCCATCTATGTGCAAGTGGAAAATCCTTTTCCCAACTGAGGTGGGCGCTCCTATTTTTCATGCTGCCCTTTCATCCAACCCAAAAAAGATTAAGGCCTCTTCACAGGTCCACTATACCCGAATCAGTGTGGCATGACTCCTCTTTGGTCGTTTGGTCATTTCACCTTAATGACTTTCCCAAATCTCTCCCTATTGTCTTCTTTATAGCTCTCCCACCTACAGTACTCTTAACATACTGTAACAAGCCTTTTCAGTAAGAGGAGGATCCTTTTGACCTTGGAGGACCTTACCTGGATGACTAAGAATCTTTACAGACATTTCAAGTTTGAGTATTACAGTATATAGTGTAGTATGGCAATTCGGTCTTGTTGGAGAAATTTGAGTTTTGGAAAATGACCGTAAATAATAAAAAAAAACCTACAAAAATAAATAACGGAAATTATAGAAAGTCCTTGAGATTCCACACCAATAAAACCCCTGACACACAAACTGACCTTGCAGTAGTCATACTGGATCTCATCAGCCAGTTGTTGGTAGTGTGTTGCCTCCATTATTACGTCCTGGTAGGTGTGTTCCTCCAGCAGGAACTGCTCTACGTCCTGATCGGCCTGTTGCGATACCAGCGGAGCAAATTTATCGTAGAGGCGCACATGTTCAGTTGGCCCACTGCTTTCTTCCTGTATCACCCGCTTAATTTCATCCTTTTGTACTTCCAGGATCTCAGGCAGGATAACTGGTTTCAGGATTTTAGAGTCTTCGGTGCCTGGCTATGATAAAAAAATAAAATAAAAATAATCTAAATGCGTTGAAAATGTATAGCAATCATTGCAATCAAATGTATTTTTGTTAATAAAAGCCATTTTTTAGGTCAAGTAAAATTCCCATTAATATCAGAGCATGACATCCAAAATGTACAATGAAACATGCAAAATATGGTTACCAGAATGTAGGGGGAAATTTAATTTTCTTGAGAGAAAACTTCCAGACATTAAGCAGAAGAAACGTACACAGACTCTTACCCATTCTGAGTATAACTCTGTCTCAATCCGAGGCACTGAGCTGATGCATTTCAACATAGCTTCATAGACATTCAGCAAAATTGCCTCAAAGTCCTTGAAATCTGGCTCGAATACGATCTTGTTCTGCTTCAGGACAAGCCTCAGAACAAACCCGGGATGTTCATAGGCCCTCACTGAACGCTTCAGGGAAACGACATAACAAACCATTAATTTGTTATGCACAGACACATACGACCGAAGAGAGAGCAGAAGCCAAATGTTACCCAGAAACTGTAACCTCTTCCTCAGACTCCAATCCTATTAGCTCACATTTACCGTTCCTGTTAGTATCACTGCCATTGCTGAACATTCACACATAAATATCCTGTAAGAAGTTAATATGAGCACATACAGTACGGTAGCATGCGCTGTATGACTTACAGGGTCCTGAGCTATCAGGCGTGTGTAGTCATGAATAGATTCCAGGGCCAGACTCTGGAGCTGAGACGACATCAGAGCAGCTATGCAGTTGAAGAAAGACTGCAGCCGTGATGGATTTGTATTCCTGGGGACCAATTTGCGCTTGCTTCCCTGGTAGCAGATTTGTTGCACTTCAAGAAACCATCTGTTTTATTTAAAAATAAATAAAAAAATCAACAAAATAAAGATTTCCCGCTTAGACATTACATTAACCCATGCAATTTTTATTTATTACATTTGCAACAAAGCAACGAAAAACCTAAAAAAAGAAAATTAGATGAACATTTTAACAGAACACGGTGTTACTATTTAGATGATAAGGATATAAATTCTATTGATAGTACATGCTGGGATGTAAAAGTAAACGGTTATACAGTATTTAGCGGTTTGCGTACTTGTTTAGCAGAGTAGCCTGAGCACTTTCAATATGTCGGTGGACAATCTGCTGAAAGACAAAGAGCTCCAAAGCCTCCTCTCTGGTATGGAACTCTGTTACATCGAGAAGACGTAAGTTCCTGTGCAAGAAGTTTAAAAGTTTTTAGGGGTGGGAGACGGAGAAAATTATTTTTAAAAAATTAAAAAGTATAAAGAAATATGAACTGTTTCATTTTCATAGTGGTGTAATTTTTAACTGTATTACTGATAATCCAGCCATTTTCATTAGAAATTTAGAAAAGCAATAAGCTACCATATATAAGCAGTTGACATGTGTTTCCTTATGTTTATCAAGCAATATGTGATTTGAAAACAAATTAGCACAAGCCCACTTTTAACCCGGAATAATCTATACTTTCGGTATAGGGTTAACGAACAAATATAAACTTTTGTATTGCCATGTCTTGTTCTACAAATAAACAGTCTGTATATACAGAATAGTGTTTCTACTGTACTTGTAGGACATGTGCCACAGCTTCATTATAGACAGCATGGTGGGGTTGATGGCATGGAGATGCTGACTCATCCTTTTTCGTGCCTGATGGTAGGATTCATACCAAGGTTTTGGCACAACCGCCATCCTGAAAGTAAACATTGTAGACATTGTAATTTCATTTTTTTTTTCTAAAAAATTTTAACGCTGGCATTTTCTTGCCAAGCATTTTCTTGTAAGCAGACTTACTCTTCTCTGTGAGGCGGAAGACTTTTAATTTTCTGTTCTTCGTTATCTCTTGGGTCATGCAGTGCAAAATCCACTGCAAAAGAATCCATGGCGTGATCAATGTTGTTACGGTAAACTATTCATGTGTGGCCAGTTTACTCGAATTATATTTTAATCAATTATAGATAACAATTGATTATAAACTATTAAACTATTCTACACTATTAAAGTTTTCTAAATAGCATTACTGTAGACGTTTGCGCTTGACTCGTGACTCGATGTGATTTCACATGACTTTTAGCATCCAGATTTATTAACATACAGATAATCTAGAAGATTCTAAACATGTATTCAAGTCCGTTTCAAAAAAATATCTTTTTCTTATTGTTATATTATAAATTAAAACTACAAGAAGTAATAATAAAGTTAGAATGAGTTGTAGTGTTAAGCATTTTGTATTTTGCACTTGTTCATAGACCAATAAAGCACTAGAACATGTATATCTTACCTATAGCTTTCTTAGCACTCAGCAAATAATCATCTCTTATCTCATCTGAGAGAAACTCAGTGGATCTTGTTAACATCTTCAGGTGACTTGGTACCCGGCTGAAGATTCTCTCCATCCAGAAATCTTCCATAGAGCCCACGTGCTGTATGTCAATCCCATATCGAATATAGTTATAATATTTCTATGGGGAAAAAGAAGAAACAGCACATTATATTATATTATATTATATTATATTATATTATATTATATTATATTATATTATATTATATTATATTATATTATAAAACTTTTGTTTATACATGTCTTACAACTTTATTATTATTATTATTATTATTATTATTATTATTATTATTATTATTGCTGTTGTTGTAGTTGTTGTATTTCCAAAAGTATTAACCAAAAACATTTTGTCCCTCATATTTTATTTCTTTTTTTTATGTTAAACTTAATGGTTTTGTCAGGTTTTACAGCAGGGAAATAACATATATGCTGTATTTTATTGTAAGGGAATCTTTCCTGGACCCCACAGCATCAAAGAAATTGCTGAAAACGTCTTTATTTTTAAAAGCAAAAGTACATGCCATTAATGTCCATAGCAGCTACTTACTGCCATTCTTATCTGAGTCGAGCTTTCACCTCTCTCCGATGCTTCCTCCCTATAACAATTAAAGTGAAGAAACAAAATATACATTTTTTAAGTATATGGTATTCATTAATATAAAGATGATATCTATAACTAAATGTAGATTAACTATTGTTTTTCTATCATTTTTTTAATGTCATGCACTGCATCTACACTAATTGTCAATAGTCCATTTAAAGCCTCCTTTTTATATATTGTAGCACTCTAGAATACTCGTTGTTGTAAATCTTACACACACACACACACACACACACACACACACACACACACACACACACACACACACAGTCATGTGATCTGATTGTTAAGTGTCTTAGTATTAGGCAAACAATATAATTGTGATGAAGCCAAAAAGAACAAATATTTGGGCAATACTTAGTACCTCCCATGATTCAGTAGCCTGTAGATCCGCTTTTAGCAGCAATAACTTAAAGGAATCATTTACTTTATGACTTTTTCAGTCTTCTTTACAACATTACAATGTGTGTGCTAAATATTTCACGCTGCACTGCTTTCTCAACAGTGACGATTCAGAGTTGGATTGCTATCGGTACTGAAGCTCAAGAGTGGATTTCCTGACTCGACTTCATACACTACGTTAAAGTTTAAACATTTGAGGTGTATTTCAACTGGAATATTAACAGGCACAATTTGGGACACCTCCGAAATCTTGTGTAAGAAGAGAACAAATTATGAGACTTTTTAAATTCCCAGTTGTAAACAAACAATGATAAAAATTTATAAAACAAATGTCACTGCAAGCACCATCTAATGTGTCAATGTGGGCATGCGCCAGTCTGTAAAGGGAGCAAGAGGCAGGTAAAGAATCCACAACTGAGGCGAATTTCATTTAATTATGTTCTGTGTTAAGGTATTAAGGGATAAAGACATGAGAGAGCCATGTGCGGTTTTGTTTTATTTGCGTTATTTAAAAAAAATGAACACAGACACACAAGCTGTGTACAAAAAGCCCATGGAAAAGGGACACCATGTGCATGTCTGCAGAGAGATCATGTGACAGGGCACTTAAGCACGCTGTGATCAACTGAGAGCAGTCAATGATTCGCCAACCAGGTAAATGTTACACTTTGTCGTGATTAAAGATTAAGTTATGCAGACTAATGCAGGACATGTAAATGAAAGAGGAAACTACACTGTTGTTGGTCTTGAAGAACCAGTGGAAAATGTTCTTTCAGGTGGTTTACCATAACCCTGACCTATCTAATAATGCATTTTGTCTTGGCTGGATGTTTGCGGTTGTGTGAGTAATGGGGCGGATGTCAAGTTTTTAAGTTTGGAGGAAACACTGTGCTCTTTGCACATCAACATGATAAATGCATCAGATAGCATTTTTATTATTATTATTATTTTTTTTTTTTTTTGCTCATGATTTAAGTATTTGCCAATAAATCAGTTTAATAAATCACAAACATCCAGTAGCTCTGCTACTATAAGGTACTTAATATTGAGGGGTAGTAAAGTCTTAAGACATTTGATGGTTAGTAATCACAAATCATCTAAAAATCATGTGAAGCTAAATGTGCATCAACCTGCACAAGAAAACCACCAGCACACTGTGCCATTATTATAATCCCATTTTAGTCCTTATAGATGGTAACATGTTCCCCCAAAAAGCAGTGGCTCTGGTGGGCATTTCTGTCCTGATGGCCACTGAATGACTTCAATGTGGGACCATCACAGCAAATACTCCTGCTGATTAATCTTAATTGTTTTCATTGTCATACCAATATAAATAGCATAACAAAAACTTGCAATGATGAAAATGCAATAGATAATTGTTGAAATCATGGAGAATCTTGAAAATAGTGCAAAACAATAAATGATCATTATTAACTTCTTGAAGTTATAGGTGCAGACACCTGAATTTGGAAAGAATCAAACATACGAGAAAATGCTGATGAGCGTCCTGCGAAGCTGTTCACGATCCTTCTTCAACTTCGCAGATCGACTGAAGGATCCAGACATTCTGGCCGTGCTGCGGACACTCTGGCCATGCTGCATGCTTCCTCCTCCTGTAAAGAAAGTGAAAATTCAATTGCAATATTAATTTTAACAGATCAAAATGTTTTCATCTCTACATGTTTTAAAATAAACTCAGGTTTCGGAACTGATTTTCTTCGTTATTAACTTCAAAATGAAGGATGAACATGTCATGTAGGTTGCAAATACGGCTGATAGTTGAACACGTTAAAAATCTATAACCAACAAGCCATTTATAATTAATGATAATGAAATGCTTAAATGCTTTTTTTTTAAATAAAAAAAAATTCTAGTAGCATATATAACAAATTAGTTATACATCAAGCATCAAATTAATAAAATATATATTCATTAATTCACATCTTCCATACCACTTATCCTAAGCCCTGGGGGCCTGGAGAGACCCATGGCACGAGGTGAGGTACAACCTGGACTGGGTGCCAATTCATCGCAGGGCACACACACTATGGACAATTTGTGAACACCAATTAACCTAATCTGTATGACTTTGGACTGTGGGAGGAAATCGAGGTACCTGGATCAAACCCACCAAGCCGAAGAAGAACATTGAAACGCCACACGCACAGACCCAAGACAGGAATACAGGAATTGAACTCTCGACCCTGGCGGTGGAAGGCCACAGTGCTAACCACTATGCCTGTGTGTGTGTGTGTGTGTGTGTGTGTGTGTGTGTGTGTGTGTGTATGTTATTGAAAATTGAAAATATTGCTTATTTCTCTTTTCTTTTTCAAAAAACACAGCTGCTAAAAATATGTCTAATATCACATATTGGTAGAATTACAAGCTTAAATTAAAACTCAGGGCACATGAAAAAATTTTTCGTTAAAGTTAATCATAATGTCAATAAATTAATTCATGATTAATCATTAAGATGTCTACTGTTGTCTAATGAGAGAGAAATGCTTTTGGGGTATCTGACAAATGGATGCTAGAAAAAGCCACAAACTTTTATATTGAAGAAAATCATTATTAATTTAGAGGAAAATATATATTTTTTCTAAAATTTTCACCCAAACAGAACCTACGTTATATATTTAAGTCAGAAAGTTAATTATCAGTTTAAAAGAGAATGCACTGTCCCTTACTTGAAGTCCAAGTGGACACTTCATCAGGGTTCCCTGTTTGTCCAGGGAGCATGAAGCTTGTCTTTGCATCCTGCCACCTGGGCTTCGCACGAATCTAAGAGACACAAGCTGTTCATGTGAGAGAAGATCAGTTCTCACAAATGCCTAAAGTCTGCATTTTGCTCCCATTTATCACTCACCTTTGGAAGTTTTGGCAAAAAATGCGAGGACCTGTGTGGGACTGTGGGGTGCCTTTCATTTTCTGATGAACCCTGCATGGGAGTTCAGGTTGTTTATTAGAATAATGCATCTGCCAACTAGTTTTCTACACATTTCCACTGAAAAACATGATTATCAGTGAACTGCGTATGTTAAATTGCCCTTAGGAGTAAATTACTGAGTGAATATTTGGAATGAAAATTGATCCATCTTTCTTCTCAAAATTCATACTGTTTCAAATGTCATACTTGTGTACAGTTCTAGACCAATAATGAGTACTAACACTAATCTGTTTTCCTACTACTGTTTTACATTTTTAAATAAATTTTACGTGCAGGTCTTAAACCTTACCGTATGGTCTTTTTTACTGCGTTCTAGTCTTCTGGATTCTCTAAAGTAGTAATATTTTTGTAATGTTAGGTCAGACTCTTCATTTTGGGATGCAGCTCATGATCACATGGTGTGAAAGAGAACCAAAGCTTGTCAGTGTGTTTAACGTTGCTGTGCTACAATCACCCGATGGACAGAGATGTTTTGATTCCAACATTCCATGTAGTGGATGTCACATTGTTTTTGTTTTCACTTGCTTGCATTTGCTTCCTACTTCTGCACAGACCCATTTCACAACATTCACCATGACAAATCAGTGCAAATGAATATTCCTTCAGCTGTTAGTTACTTATGTAGTATGTTCTAATGTTCACATGTAGTCCTGTATTATCAGTCTGAAGGCTTTGGGTATCAGGAATGTCACAAAGCCTATTTGCGGTTGTTTGCTCAAAAAGTTTAGGAACCTCAATAAAGATAATGTTAATTAAATGACTTTCATTTACCATAAAACAGACTTACGCTGCCCTCTAGAGGCAGCGTCGGGAATTATTCCTTAATTCAGTACAGGCTAACGTTATGATATAGAAAAGAAAAAAAAAAACACTTTGTTATTAATGTGAGCAAATTAAACGGAATCAGAAGATATGAAGAAAAATATTATATGAAAAAGTGTAAATTCATAAACATATATCATAAACATAATATTACCTTATTTTCCATTTCAGAAATCTGTAACTGCACTTTCAGATGTATTTCTGGTAAAGATTTAACAAAAAAAAGGAGAAGAAGTAAAAAAAAGTTATTTAATTTATTTGTTTACTTATTTATATCAAACAATGATGCATAGACACATCCTAAATATGGGAATGTTGGGTTGTGATTTAATGATGGTGAAATGATATACTTTATTAAGGCAAAATGAGTCTGTGTGACCTTAAAAAAGATTTTAAAAATCTCATTTCAAGTTGTATCACTTTCTTATTTCTTGTGCAATCCAAGAATTGTGTATTTAAATATTTTAAAATGGCGACAGAGTTGACATGATGATTATGTATTTGTTATATAAACAAATAACAGGTACAAAAACAGCATTTTATTTGGATTGTAGACCATGGCAAATAGGTCATTTTACAGAAAAGGTGTATTTGTGTTATAAAAATCTCTTGATATGTATTTCTTCTTTCATGCCTAGAACTTCTTTAATAGCAATAACTTACTTTTAAACTTAATAAATCCACAAAAATGTAAAGCTTAATTCATTTATATATATATATATATGATGTACAGTATATATAAAACTGGTAACACCAATGATGGCAACAGCAATGATAATTTAGAGAAAAATCATAAATCATTTTGCAAACTCTATTATTTATTGTATGTGATCATTTTTATGTCCAATTTTTGACAGTTATAATCGTAAAATGAGTAACACCGATAACGGACTTGGAAGATTTGCATACAATTGCAAAATAAATTATGACATTTCTAAACAAATCAAGAGAGGCATCTGACATGCCTTTTGCAACTGTCCAGTGCTATTCATCTAGTGACCTCTGACGCAGGAACAATCAAAATAAAAATTGTTAAACGTATTTTGAATTAAAAACTCTTTTTGAGTAACAGTTACACCAATTACATAGTTTGTGGTGACTGATATTTATTTTATATTGTTTATTATAATTAGTTATTGTTTCATGATTTTAGTATTTCAGTTATTGATGTTATGTTATTTTTAGATGAAAGGTATGGTTCCACTTTGATGTAGGATCATAGTGAAAAGACATTTCTTTGAAACTGGCCTATTTAAAAAAATGCTACAATTAAATACTGAACATTAAAGTAAAGGAAATTTGTTTCATGATTGAAGTGATGTAGTTCTGAGGATATAAGTAAGTAATGTGCCTGTTGTGTTAACTTAAGTGTTTTTTCATCAGCAAAACTAAGTGGCAACACTTGTATAAAAAGTATAAAAGATACTGTACCGTGGTCATATAATTATAATAAATAAATAATAATAAATAAAATGGCACGAACAAACCTTCCTACACAAGAACCGACTTACCTTGCGATCTTATTAAATCAGTAAGCTGTCAGTCTGTCTAAGCTTTTCAACTCTGTCTGTAATTCTGTATGAGCGACGAGTCTCAGTGTACTGAAGCACTGCTGAAACATAAAGTAATAAAACATGTTACATTAGTTATAACGGAGTGTGCAGCACACTTTTAGCTACCTAGCTTATCTTCTGACTAGGTTCACTAACCAAAGTTGTCGTTGCTACGCCGGTAACCGAGGAAGTACACGTTTGAGAATGAACCGACTCACTGAGTCGATTCCCTGAAGTGAAAGTCGATTCGTGTACATGACTCATAAGCCGAATGTTGAATTCTCCCTGTTTGGTGAATATATACTTATGAGAGTTTTTTTTTTTTTCCTGCATAAATGTAATTTTTTTTTTATCTTATGGAAAACAAAAATGTAATTTTTTTTTTTTTGTTTGTTTTATAGTCGACTTTTTTCAGGTGAGCTGAACCAAATGATGTATAACTCGGTGTTGAGTTCCAGTCTTGAATTGACCCAGGTTCATAAAAATTTTATAATAATAATTTACCTCATCAATGTATGCTAAATGATACATATTGTATATTATATTAGCTAATACTTGTTTTAGAAGCATGATGGCACTGTCGCCTTGCACCTCCAGGGTCCGGGTTCGATTCCTACCTCGGCATCTGTGTGCATTAACTTTGTAGTTCTCCCCGTGCTTGGTGGGTTTCCTCCAGCTATTACGTTTTCCTGGTGTATCTCAAATGATACATATTCCATATTATATTATCCAATACTTCTATGAGCAACAAGGTGTCATAGTGGTTAGTACTGTCACCTTGCACCTCCAGGGTCCAGGTTAGATTCCCGCCTCAAGGTCTGCGTGCATGAAGTCTGCATGAGTGTGTAAGTGAATGTTGAGTCAAGGTCCCACCATAGCTGTACAGTAAGATGGGAATAAATACAATGGTAATCACCATTACACTACAGAGGTTCCTAGATGGATGGAATACTTATATTCTAATTTCTTCTCTTTTTGGTAATTCATCGAAATAGTTCAGAGTAAAGTGAGTAACCTGTGCTCAGAGGAAATGGTACAGACTTGGTGAACAAAACCGTGTTATATGTCATAACATGTATATACTATGACCTTTATGTCAGAGAAAAAAATTTTATAAAAAAGCGATGAACAATTTTCAGAACAACTTTGACCTGTCAGACGAGTAACCTAATCACATAATCACAGTAACTGAAAAAAAAAAGGCCTTGGTTAAACATTCAGTTTCAAGGAAACATGAGTGTCCCGCAGAACGAGTTGTGATTGGAGGACAGTGCAACTAAGGGAACTACAGCTCCTCAGGGAACACGCTTTCTCTGGTAAATAACAAAGACTGCATGCAACAACATCTACAGCTTAGATATACCCTGTACACACAACATTGACTTAATGTACACTTAATAGCATACGCTGCAAGAGTAGTCTTTAAATTTAAATAATGTCCCGTCAATTAATACTAACGACTTCAGGTAGAGAAGAATGAATATATGGATTGTTAGAGATGAACCACAGGGACACTGAACACACCCTGGATAGGATGCCAGTCTCCTGCAGTTCAACACACACGCGCACACACGCGCACACACGCGCACACACGCACACACGCACACAATCTCATGACTTTTGATATTTTTTAATCAAGGAACACCGGTAAAACCGCAAATAGGCTAAAGGACAATTAACTATGTGCAGGGAAAACATGAGCTTTAGTCTTCAGTTATATAAAGAACAAACAAGGTACACAAGAATCTGTGCATAAAATGCAGGTATTTATAACCCCATCAATATTAAAGGTCCTGGTAAACTCCTACCAGCATCACACACACACACACACACACACACACACACACACACACACACACACACACACACACACACACACACACACACACACGCACACACACACGCACACGCACACACTGCAATGTTCAACACATAATATCTACTGTACACAAGCAACAAAGTGACAGTGGCCCAACATCCATTATTCCTTCTGATAAATTTTAAGATGAACATGAACAATGTTGAGCAAAGTGGATTTGAGGGTGGACAAATATACATCTGACTGACTAACTAATGTTGGCCCCATGTTTGCTACCCATGTGTTTATAAACATACTGTATATAGAGAGGCTGACAAATTGTGCAAATTTGAGTTTGCATGAGTTTGCATGTTTTCCTTGTGTTTGTTGGGTGATCTTTCCACAGTCCAAACACATGCAGATTAGGCTAATTGGCGTTCTCGTATTGCCCATAGTGTGTGGATGCACGTGTGAATGTTGACTGGAGGCCCTACCACAGTTGTAAAAATTGGAATAAAGACAGTGGTAATCACTAGATGGACATTGGCTTTCATTACAACATCAGTTCGAATTCCTTGTTATTTGGGCCAAAAATGTCAAAACAGTACTTGCAAGCAACCACAAGATGGCAGCAGTGACCACATTGCTAAATAACAGCACGCGCAGTGCAGTGTAATACTACAGTAATGGGAAAGTTTTAATGGTCAAGTAGTGTCGTTTTAACATTGAAATTTACATTAAGGCGTTTCATCTTTGTAAGCTCTATCTCAGTCTATGGGGTTATGAATACAAGAAAGCCGAAGTGAGATACTACCAGACTATATGACTACAGTTGTTGTTGTTATTGTTGTTGTTATTATTATTATTATTATTATGACGACAATGAAATGTACAGAAAAACATATTCTAAGATATAGACACTACTAAGTGTTGTGTATGAAAGGAAATCAAATCTGTTGATGGATTACTGATCCACCATGAAATTCCAGCATTTATTTATTTGTTTGTTTGCTGTGCATACAGTACATGTATTGCATTATCTTGTCCAAGGCAGTTTACGTTCCATGCTTTTAGTGCATTTTTTTGTGATTAGGTGGCTTAATGTAAGTGGAGATGTCTGCACTCTGTAACTGGTACCAGCAGCTTCCATAAATAACCGAGTGGGAAGAACCACGGGCGTTTCCCCACCTATTAGTCTCAGGTGAAGCAAAAAAAAAAAATCTCAGACAAACTGGATGTCTGCAACGCGGAAGTTAAGAAACAGTGAGATCGGGCTCGAGACAGGAATATTTGTTCATTTTTTTAATGTATTATTTATAACATTTTTTTTTTGGACTCGAGCTGTAATCTGTAACCCGCGCGCTTCAGGTGAGCGCCGACGCTTCACATCCAGGAGGGGGGAAAAGGCAGCGAATTTACAATGATGCGTCTTCTTTTCCTGATGGACTTTTAAAAGCACAGAAGCGCGTGTGGACATGTCGTCAGAAGGTGAGCCGGGGAGGGAGCTGACCACCGGCGAGGTGCAGCGCGCGCTCACGGAGCTCGTGGTGCTGGTGGTGCGGTGCGCGCTGCTGCTCTACCCGGTGTACGTGTGCGGCGCGTTCGGCCTGAGCATCAGCTGGATACTGCTCACCGTGCTGCTGTGGGAACTGTGGGACAGGAACCGGCGGCACAAGGGCGCGCGCGTGGACGCCGCCATCGACTTCGTGGACAACGAAAGTCACGTGATCAAGAACGAGATGATGAAGGCGCTCAACTCGCCCACCTGGGTGGGTAAAACAAGGGGCGTGGCCAGGGCTTGTACTATGGGGTGGCCGGGTTAGACCCAGTGCCTTTGGGGTGGCACAAAATTCTAATCCACGTTAATAGAAAAAAAAAATGCAAACAGGACATAACATGCACAGCCAGTATTTATTCATTTAGCTTTTTTTGCCAGCTACAAAAAATGCTGGATAAAATTAATACTGCTACTACTACTATACTGTAACTAAGACTAAAATCAAATGAAATTTAAACTTCATTTGTCACGTACACAACCAAGTGGCACAGTGGCTTAGTGGTTAGCACTGTCACTTTGCACCTCCTGGTTCCTGGATTGAGTCCCGTCTCGGGTCTATGTGCATGGAGTTTGCATGTTCTCCTAGTGTACGCCGGGTAGTCCGGTTTACTCACAAAGTTTAAAGACATGCAGATTAGGCTAACTGGCATCCCAATTGCCCGTAGAGTGTGAATGAGTGTGTGTGTGTGTGTGCCCTGCAATGGATTGGCACCCTGTCCAGGGTGTACCCCGCCTCGTGCCCTAAGTCCCGTGGGATAGGCTCCAGGCTCCAGACACAGTATTTCGATATTTTATTGGATCATCTTGGTAGTTTTTAATATTGTTTCAAAACATAAATGTTTAAGACAAATCACAGAATAGTACAGACAGTAAACATAATGCTATTGAAATGAATCAAATCGAAAAATTAGAATACCCGAAAATTTTATCAAATTTACAGTCAAACTTTGCTTCACTGCTCTACCAGTCAGGCCCTGAGTTGAGTCAGTTTGATATGCCATATCAGTATCCTATTTACATATGGCAGTCCAGCTCTCAGCCATAATCCCCTCACTTTTGTAGTTATAACACAATGGTTATTTGCTCTGCATCATATAAATCGACTATTACTACAACTGCTACCGGAACTACTACTGTCTCTACTACACTACTGCTACTACTTCTAATGCCAACTGGAATGCTGTACAGTTAATGTCTAGCAAGAAAATGTCTAGAACTTCCAAGGATTCTTGACAGGTTTGATGGCTGCCATGGTAACTTTTGTAGTATTTTGAAATGCAACGCGGAAGTGTTGACACATACATGCAACCGTCATAGTTTTAAAAAATGTCCCTGCTTTTAGAAACGCATAAAACAAGCTGAATAACCAGGCCAGTTTTAAAACTAACCCGTACTGCATAAATGTTTCCTGGTTTTCTAATCATCTTCCCAGATTATTCCATGGTGCAGGGGTGCACAAGTCAATCTTAAACCATATGATCTGATCTTATAGTCCAGTCATGCCTGTGATACCGTTGGAAAATAGTAAATATTAAACATTTCTAGTATTTATGACTTCTGCAGTATTGAGGCTGGTAGCCCTGATAACAGGCAGTCAACTAGTAACAGTTGAGCTAATTTCATTTGTTTCATAGCGTTATAGCATGTTTGTCAGAATATAGCAAAGTTATTTCATAACCCTGTTAGTCGAATACTTTCCTGAGAATTCTGGATTTGTTTCGCTAGCTGGAAATCTGATGTATGTATCTCTATAACACATGGGGTCTGAGAAGAAGTTCCTGCTTTAATTCATAACCTGATTAAGGTAGAGCAATGAAGTCCTGGAGTGTTGAATAATTTTTTTTCCATAGCAATGTGATTTAGTGTGGTGTGGATTTGGATTCAGGGCATTGTGTCATTCCACTGTTGTGTATTTACAGAGGTGTGGTCTTTGTTGCGTTGCCTGGGAACTTACAGGCAAAGCAGGTTTCATTTCTAAGCTCCACCTCTCCCTTTTGGTGTTTTTGATATCATGTACACAGTGCAGTCCTCTTTGTGTGTGTGTGTGTGTGTGTGTGTGTGTGTGTGTCCATGCATGTGAAAAATGTTGCTTAGCAAACAAAACGGAAGGCGTATGAAATATGTTCACTGCTCTTCCTCTAGAGCTGTTCAGACGTTGTGATATACAGTATAATTGTATTATATAAGTGATTGTGGAGGAGCAGTGCTTAATTTTGGAAACCCGGCAAATCAAATCAAATTCAAATTTGATTAGACACATACACAGTCATAAACAAACAGTACGATATGCAGTGAAATGCTTATACGACCCCCTGTGACCTTAAAATTTTTTAAAACAATTTACAAGAAATAAGGAAATAAATAATGGAATAAAACAAGAAAGATGGTGTGATTGACAAGAACATGGCAGAACAGTGCACCTGCATTGTTGCCATAATGTGCTGTTAAATCACTCGCGCCATACCATTCAGTAATTTTCCATAGTTTGAGATGCA
The DNA here is from genome assembly GCA_011419295.1 of Clarias macrocephalus. Taxonomy (NCBI): domain Eukaryota; kingdom Metazoa; phylum Chordata; class Actinopteri; order Siluriformes; family Clariidae; genus Clarias; species Clarias macrocephalus. The sequence continues at coordinate 36,052 of JAAGKR010001552.1, read as the reverse complement.
ACAACTGAAAGCTGCTATAGTATGATTCCATGGAAGCACCTTCATACATTAATAACGTTGCTTATTAATGTTTATTTTCTCTTGCATTTTTTTCTTTATTCACATTGGTTACAAAGTTCACAGTTTTTATAACGACTAAAATTACTCGATGGATACTCTCAACTTACTGCCCGCCACATTACACCCTGATTATAGCATCATATTTTGAAAATATTATAAATCAATATATATATTGATTATATAAAACAGCGAACATTATACAGTAGGTTAGACTAGCCTACAGTTGGGCTAAATTAAACATAAAGCTAATGTTAGAATAAAATATATTGTAACGGGTCTGACACATGGAGTAAACACACGGGAACCAAATGTCACAATCACAAAAACAAGCTTCTTTAATAAATGCTTTCAAGCAGGTTATAAGAATGCAGTCTTAGTAAGGTTATGCTCTGTGTAAGCAGTATGGGCTGAATATCGGTGAATGACGCGGGTTGGTGGATCGAGGGATAGTGGGCCGTGTGTGATGGGCAGCACATGGAGGACGGGAGGCGAGTTGAACTAGGACACAGTCGGGTCTGCGGAGACTAAAGAAACGGAGAACTGTTTCGAAGTAATTGTAATTGGACTTCGTAGTTTCTGTGATGTAGTGGCTGCGAGTGTGGTTCCTGTTCTCCTTCACACCTGAGGTAATTTCAAAGCAAGAAATTTGAATATTCAACCCTTCAAAGTTAGCCTCGTCAGGACGCCAGAACTTAGCTGTGGATCATTTCACCTAGTTTCAAACAAGTGATATCATTTAAAAGAGAACGCGTTCCTGATTGACACTCTCAATTTGAAATTCTGCTGGGGATGCAAGGCAGATGTTTGTGAGAGTTGAAGCCAGAATTTAGGATAATGTAAACTTTAAAGTACATTCACCTGTTGCTTTTTCCATTGTGTTCCCTAGTGGTCTGTATTTAAAAAAATTAAATAAAATAAAACTTGTCTAATTGATTGTATGCCATGGCAAAGTATGAGCCTCCATTAATTTGCCTCATTAATGTTTTGGGCCACCACAAACCAATCCTTCAGAGTTGAATTAGTAGAGCTAGACGGGAGGGATGAGCACAGTTATTCCAAATAATCTCGATGTTTAGATGTCGGGGGTGGTGCTGTTTAACATGTTGCTCCAAAATCTCTTTGAGAGAATGAATGGACCCAAACAACGGCCGCAAAATGCACCATGCGGCACAACAGAGCCACTGGGCTTTGCTTTAATTTGTCACAGCTGTATACAAGCTGTAATTTGTGTGTGAGAAATCTTACTTATATTTCTTTTACTGTTTTTTTTTTTTTTTTTTCACTCAAAAGATTCAATTTAACGAAGTTGAGAAGGCTGCCTGGATCAACAAGGTAAGAAAAAATAATAATGTACTACTGTATATAAATTAATGGCTACTCAATTATAAGGACACCATGTTATTATGTATATACAGTATGAGGGGTGTTTACATCAAACTGGGACTTTTATCGTGCAGAATAATAAAGACCACAGTTATGACCGTAAAAACTGCCTTTACTTCTCTATATAATCCTTTGCTGCCTTATCCCAGCGCTTCATTATGATCGGATACCATCAAGGTAGAACGTTTTTTCAGTACTCCAGAGCCATGATCGGTCTGCGGACTGTACGGACTCGGACCGAGTTCCTGCAATGCACAAGTGGTCTTGAATAATTGTGTGTGCAGTTCCCACAGACAGATGCATCTCTTTGTCCCGTTTTCACTCGGATACCCCTCATATAATGTGTGATGTGTTGTGTTGTTCTTCAACAAACATGAGGTCGTGCTTTATAAAATTCACTTGACTCAGACAGGCAGTCAAGCCAAATTATCCTTCAAGAACATGCTCAAATAAATGGAATGACTAGCGGGAGCGTTTTATTGTGTCATTGTCAAAGGGTGTCAATTTTTTACTGTGCCATATAGTAGGATCAAATGGGTTCCTGTCCTTGAGTTTGTAGCAGTAAATCTGCTTATTGTGGAATGTCAAGGTCGACTATATTTTCACACGTGTTTGTAATTATGAAAATGCGAAATTATGAAAATGATAATTGTGTGATTTTTCAAATGAGTTTGGACATTGTTCCTTTATAAAATTCTCAACAATTGGTGTGATGATTTTTACATTTTACCATTTTACAACTGCAACAAAGTCAAGAATGACTTCAAATTGCATTTCTCTGCTGTGAAACTCACAGGAGCAGCATTTGCAGATATGACAGTTTTTGTGCTGCCATGATGTCAAAACAATATCGTGATATCTGAATATTCGTAGATTCTTCAACAAGCCTGGCCTTTCTTTGGTGTCTACATGGACAAACTTCTAAAAGAGAGCATCCAGCCTTTGATTAGGCAATCCAGCAATCATCTCAAGACATTCAAATTCACCAAGGTCCACTTTGGCCAGAGGGTGAGGAGAACTTCTCTAACAGACACGACAATAATTACACTTAACAATGCATAAAGATTCACGATGACTCCTACATCGGTGGGCATATTTTAATAGGGTTTGATATTTTTCTTTAAAAATAAATAAACAAATCTTAAACTATTTTTGAAAACTGTAAAGCCACACATGCTGGTGTTTTTTCAGGCTCCAACAATTACAGGCATACAAGTGTACACAAATGAAGAAGACACGAGGGAAGTCATCCTAGACCTCGACATTGCGTAAGTTCGAAATAAAAACACTATAAACTGTATTAAACTATTTAGACTATAAACTTTTTTGGTTTCTATCTAATATTTGAGGCTCAAAGTTCTAACTTTTACAGAGGTCAGAGCAGATACAACTTTTCAGCCTTGAACATGAAAGTAATTTTTAAATAATATGTACAACCTTGAGGTCAATCTGTATTAGAATCATTGTACAATAGACATCAGTAAAAAGTGCAAAAACCATGTTTGTCCTCAATAGAACAAATGATGGTTGAAGTTGTTAAATTCCTTCAGTGGACCATATCTGCAAATCGTAATCATTAACATTTTTTTAAGGTATAGGATGGATTCATCACTCAGTTTACAGGACAGAGGTCTGTTAGTAACTTAGTTAGCAGACATGAATAAATTCATATAATTTAATTATTTAAATGAGAAAAACAATGCTAACTTTACCATAAATTACAGTTGCTGTTAACTCTAATTGTATTTATTAACTATTTTGAAACCCTCAATTACAAAAGTGGACATGGTGGTCAATTTTGCAAAATTATGACCATGTCAAGTAAAATACAACATTTGTGCAATATTATATCATTCTTTACCTGAATATGTAAAATATGATATTTAGGAAAATTATTTATTTGGAATAAATATACTTACGGTCAGCAGACATGGAATGTAACCCAAATTACTGAACAATTAATTAGTGGACCTGGTCATCTTCACTCAAGATTCATCAACATTTTCTTCATAGAATGCCATCGCTCGTTAAATATTCCATAAATATTTCTCACATTTTTTTAGGTACGCGGGGGATATTGACATTGATGCAGCTGTGAAGGCACACATGTCAGCAGGAGTTAAAGAACTTCAGGTTGGGCCCCATTGCCTTTTTTGTCAGTATATTTAACAATATTTTTCATTTTGGTTCAGATTATTATTATTATTATTATTATTATTATTATTATTATTATTATTATTTTCATCTAAGCCCTAATCTGAGAAAATTAGATATGCAAGAGAGGTATTTTTATATACAGGGTATTCTTCCTATATTAGATAATTGTTTAAAGTTAAAACATTAACACATATTTTAATGTTTCAGTGTTTATACTGTATATCGTATAGAGTCAGTGACATAAAGTTACAGAGATGATGACTATTCTGACATCCAAAATTTTTCCTCACTTTTTTTTTTTTTTAGCTTCAGGGGATGCTCCGTGTGATTCTTAGCCCTTTGATTGGCCAGTCCCCACTTGTGGGTGGGGTCACAATGTTTTTCATCCGTAGACCTGTGGGTAAAATTTTTTGTTATACATGATATCCATCATATATCATTATTGCAAAAATTATTGATCAGCTTCATTCATTAAAATTCCCCAGACCCTGCAATTGAATTGGACTGGTATGACCAATCTCCTCGATAGTCCAGCGTTCCGGTATTTACTTCTTGTGACTCTGCTTTTATTGTATAAAGTTTGTTTAATGCAGCAGGTAGTGTTGCTGCCTCACAGCTCCACAATTTCTAATCCTGTACTTGGGTTAACGTCTAAGCATTTCCCACCGTGTTCCTCCTGGTTCTCTGGTTTCCTCCTTCTTTCCAAAAACAGTACACATTACAAGGTGGACTGGCTATGCTAAATTGCCCAAGGTGTGAATGAGTGTGTAAACATGTGTGCATGGTCCTCCTGTCCATGGTGTATTAACACCTTGTGCAAGAATTCCCAGGATATGCTCCAGAATCCTGAACTCAGATAAACTCCTGTTTGTAGTTTGGTTTAAGTTGTTAGTTAACTGTTTGAAACTCATGTATGCAATCCACACATTTTTCTGCAGATCCTTTTCAGAGACGACCGTCATGGACATAATTGCATCTATCATGGTCCTACCAAATCGTTTATGTTTCCCATTAATTGACCAGGTCAAGGTGGATCAAATGAGATTTCCTCTGCCTCGAGTGAGTGTAATCACTGTGTGTATTAAATTGCAACATATTTTTTTTATATTAGAAACTGCTAAAACCTGTTGGGTGTTTTCTGGACATTCTCTAGGGCGTGGTACGTGTCCATGTGTTGGAGGCTGAGGATTTGAAGGCCATGGACACCGTAATGATGGGACTAGGAAAGGGCAAGTCTGATCCTTATACAGTCCTTATGGTTGGCCACCAGCGCTTTCAAACAAAGACCATAAAAGAGACCTTGAACCCCAAATGGAATGAGGTGTATGAGGTAACAGCCAATTCCATGCTTTGCACATACACTGGCCAGCTATAACACTAAACCAATCTGGCTAATATTGGATAGGTTGTACTACTAAAACAGCTCTGACATGTTGAGGCATGGACTCCATGAAACTTCAAGACTTCAAGATGTTAGCAGCAGATCCTTTAAGTCTTACAAGAGGTGGTGCCTCCTTGGATCGAACATGTTTGTCCAGCAACTTCCACAGGTGCTCAGTCTGATTGAAATCTGGGGAATTTGGAGGCCAGGTCAACTCCTTGAACTCTTTGTCATGTTTCTCAAACCATTCCTGAACAATTTTCGAGTGTGAAGGAGGTCACTGCGATTAGGGAATACTAATATATTGCATGAAGGTGGTACAAATTAAAGGAACATCTACAGGTATGCTTGGACCCAAGGTTTTCCAGCAGAACATTGTCCAGAGCCTCACACTGACAACCAGTGCATCCTGGTGGCGTCTCTTCCCCAGCTAAGTGATGCATACAGCCTCGGCCAGCCATATGATACAATACAAGAAAAAGATAAATATGAGATTGATTGCACCAGACTACCTTCATCCATTTCACTATGGTCCACTTCTGATGCACATGTGCCCACAATGTGCTTGCAGTGGTGGCTGGCGGGTCAACATGGACATGTAGCCATATGCCACAACCTGTCATGCAATGTGTGTTTTGACGGCTATGACAGTCAACCTTTTTTTGTTGTTTGTTTGTTTTATTTGTGCTACAGTAGCTATGCTGTGGAATTGGACCAGTTGGACTAGACTTCACTACCCACATGCATCAGAGAACCTTGGGTGCCCATAACCCTGCCACCAGTTTACTTGACCACTTTTTGTTTGAACTACTAACCAGCGCACACTAGGAAAACACCACTGTACCTTCTGTTTGTTAGATGCTCTGACCAAGGCATCAAGCCATTCCAATTAGGCCCCTGTCAAAGTCACTTAGTTAATGGTCAGTCAATGGTTTTAGGCCCCTGTCAAAGTAGCTTGTTAATGGTTTTGACGTTATGGCTGATCAGGAGACAACAGAAATAGTTCAGACAATATTTTGCATAGTTTGTATTATATTGCAAACTGCTCTATATTAAACAATTGTATTTTGAATTTTGTACATCTGTATATCTGTGAATATTTTAAATGACAACTGAATTCACTTGTTAAATCTGCCAAAATGTCCTGGTAAATTGAGCAACTATTGTGTTGCAATTAAGAAATATCAAGATCTGGGGTTCCACAACCATGTTGATTTCTTTTGTAAGTCTGTATTTATTTCTTTTGAGTACAGTTTGTGGTCCATGAGGCTCCTGGCCAACAGCTTGAAGTGGAGCTTTATGATGAGGATACGGACAAGGATGACTTTATGGGCAGGTGAATATTCTTGTTTTGTTTCTCTGTGATGCACAACGTAATTATAAGGCTGACTAACTGAGTCACTGTGTTAACCTGAAATAATACTTTATCCTTGTATTTATTTAATGCAGGTTCAATCTGGATTTTGGCGTGGTGAAACAGGAAAAAATTATAGACAAGGTATGTGCCACAATGTAAACAGCCAGATCATTTGGGAATAGAATCATGATCAGTATGCTGTTGATGTGAGATTGGTCATTCCAGTGTTACGGATGCGAAATTTGGACACACATGGGTATGAGAACCCATATGCCTGAGAACATGGACAAGCTTAATGTCAGTGAATTCATTTATATACCTTTTTAACATTCCCAAAAATAATCACATTTAACATTGGCTAAAATAAAATAAAAAAATATATATTTTAAAGACAGCCGCAGAAAGGACTACAGTTGTACCACAAAAAGTTTCTTTCCTTTCCTCTCTTTTTATTTGTAGTTTTCTTCATTTTTGTGTTATTTTTAGTTTTTGATGCTCAGCCTAAACTTTACTGTTTCATTTACAAGTAAAATTTTAGGTCTTTAAACCGTTATGTACCGTTTGGTACTTTACGAAACCTATAAATTACAGTATGATCAAGTCAAATCAAAACCTGATGGGAGAAACCCCTGATATCTCCAATGTGCCTGCTGAATACCACTACCTCAAGCAAGTCTTGCACCACTGTCTTCCCCCACAATGACCATACGTATGTCTCCATCAACCTACTCCCTGGCACTTGTCCCGGCCGTCTCAACTGACTAGGACATCAAGAAGAAGAGGTTATGAACAAATATATCACCTACACTCTTATAGCCGGGATCATCCGTCTATCTTCTTCAGGTTTCTTCTCGGGGTTTCTTCTTTGTCAAGCAAACAGATGGGTCTTATCTAAATGAGATAACCGTAAAGAACCAGTACCCTCTCCCACTCATGGTCTCGCCGTTTGAGCTCCTCCAGGGAACCAGTATATTCATGAAATTGGACCTGCACAGCGCTTACCACCTCGTCCGAATTCAGTAGGGTGACGTTTGGAAGACTGCATTCAATACCCCAGCCAGGCATTATGAATTTGTGGTGGTCTTGTTTGGTTTGACTAACGTGCCAGCCGTCTTCTAGGCTTTCTTCAACAGTGTTGTCATGTCCATCAAGTTCTCCACGTAGAGAATAGCTTCTACTCCAAGGTGAGAAGTGTAAATTCTATATGACCTCCACCCTGTTTCTGGGTTTCATGATTTCACCACCCAGGAAGAAGATGAAGCCAACCAAACTTCAGGCATCAACTGGCTTGCCTCAACCTCACAACAGCATTTCCAAGGGTTCCTGGGTTTTACCAACTTTTAACGCCGTTTCATTAGGGGATACAGTTCCGTGGACACTCCTAACATCTCTGACTTTTATTGAGCATCTTGGAGGAAGTCAGAGATGTTAGTGGAACATCTCTAAGGAAGCAGAGAGAGCATTTACCGATCTCAAGAAGGTTAACGTTAGCCCCTATTCTCACCTGCCACAACCATCCTGTCAGTTTGTGGTAGAGGTCGATGGAAAAACATGACAATCTTAGACCCTCATCTCAGACCCTTACCTGTGCCATGTCATTCCTGGTCACACATTTCCCTAGACTTTGTTACAGGTTTATCTGTATCTGATGGAAACGCCTACATCCAGACCGTCATAGAGCACTTCTCCAAATCTGCACACTCTGTTCTTTTCCGCAAGGTCTACTTCGCCAAGGAAACAGCAGCACTACTGATCCTTCATGTTTTTTAGCCTCATGGCCTCCCCAGTGACATTGTGTCAAATCGAGAACGACAATTGACCTCACAATTCTGGAACTCTGGAATTTTGTAAACTCATTGGTGCCATACCTAGCCTATCATCAGGGTTCCATCCCCAACCCAATTGACAGACACTCCTTTACCGCACCCTTCACCACCACCAAGACACCCAGATAATTAACCCATGTGCTGTCTGGTTCTCGCTCCCCTCCACCATGCAGCGGATCAATCCCGCCTACTGCTCCCTGATTATGCACGAAAGGATCTCACGACTTTAAACGCTCGCTTCCACTTTCTCCACCATGTCTGTGTCCAGAGATCTGGACTCTTTCCTGCACTAAAGGACGACCCAGATCTGAAACACTGACACCGTCACATCATTTGGGTCCTATCATTGCGCACTGCTCATCTTTCGATCCCCTGCGTGTGGGTCCGCCTCCACCCGGTCTGCAAAGTCTGGTTGCAAACTATTAATCAGGAGGCTGATGCCCAGTTGAATATGAAAGGACTCGGTAATTAGATTTAAACATTTTGTAACAAATGTATGTGCTTCAGGATGCCAAATAAGTGATTTTGGCATACACTTATTTAATATTTTTGTAGTGTCTGAAAACAATAGACATTATGACCATTGTAGCTTAAGGAGTGTTTTGTTGGAATTAGTTCACTTCTACTGAGTATAAATATACACAACCACCAGTACAGTTTCAATAAAATACAATTTAGTGCTGTTCGATATAATTAGTTGAAGATCATATTCACACACAATCCTTTACATATTGTCTTCCATTCTTACAGTGGTATACCCTGCAGCAGATTGAAAAAGGAAAAGTCCACTTGAAACTGCAGTGGCTCTCACTGCAGACTAACCAGGAGCTTTTGAAAGAGGTAATCCGGCATGCTTATTTTAGATATTATGAAAATCAATTGGTTTACACACAGGCTATGAGTGTGTACATTGCTTTAATGTTTTCTGATTAACAAAATCTCTCTTTTTGCCTTTTCAGTAAAAGCATTAAAGAGAATAAACGATTAAACTATGTCTAATTGCTTCTATAGCAGTTCTATAGCAATGCAACCTACAGCCCTGGCCAACGATTTTGGGAATGACAGAACTATTAATTTTCAGTGTTTTTATAGTAGATCTTTTTGTTAGATGTTACTATGGTATACTTGAGCAAATTTCAAGAATTTCATGAGTGTCAAAGGCTTTTATTGACAATTACATTAAGTTTATGCAAAGAGTCAACATTTCTTCTGCAATTCGGCCTGGCATGCTGTCAGTTAACTTCTGGGCCACATTCTGACTGATGTCAGTCCATTCTTGCATAATCAATGCTTGGGGTTTTTAGAGATTTTTTGAGATTTTGTGCGTCTCTTGAGGATTGACCGCACGTTCTTATTGGAATTAAGATCCGAGGGGTTTCCTGGTCATGGAACCAAGATTTCAGTGTTTTGTTCCCCGTGCCACTTGGTTATTTTGCCTTATGGCAAGATGCTCTACCTGGTGAGCGCTACCATCAGTCCTGTGTCATGCCAACAGTAAAGCATCCTGAGACCATTCACATGTGGGGCTGCTTTTTAGCCAAGGGAATGGGCTCACTCACAGTTTTTGCCTAGGAACACAGCTATGAGTAAAGACTGGTACAAAAACATCCTGCAAGAACAACTTCTCCCAACCATCTAGGAACAGTTTTCCAGCATGATGGAGCACCTTGCCATAAGGCAAAAATGATTAATTAAGTTGCTCAGGGAACAAAACGTCTGAATTTTGGGTCCATGGCCAAGAAACCCGCCAGACCTTAGTCCCATTGAGAACCTGTGGTCAATCATCAAGAGATGATTGGACAAATAAAAAAACGCAAATTCTGACAAACTCCAAGCACTGATTATGCGAGAATGGGCTGCAGTCAGGCAGGATATGGCCCAGAAGATGATTGACAGCATGCCAGGGCGAAATGCAGGTCTTGCAAAAGGTCAACACTGCAAATATTGACTGTAACTTTAATGTAATTGTCAATAAATTTGACACTTATGAAATGCTTGTAATTATACTTCATTATTCCTTAGTAACATCTGAAAAAAAGATCTAAAAACAATGATGAAGCAGCAGACTTTTTGTGAAAATTAACATTTGTGTTGCGTTTGGTCATGGCTGCAAACTACTGGTTAAAAATTTGGGGTCACCTAGAAAATGTTACCCCAGACATGATCCTTCCTACCTCATGCTTGCCACATGGTCTCAAGCAATCCTTTATCATGTATATACTGTGTATATAATTTTTTTTTTTTTCTGCATCTCACAAATGCCCTTCTTTGTGTTCCTTAAATTTTGGTGCTGCTGTTTGGTCTTCTTTGGCCACCTGTAATTTTTTCCTTTTATTGTCCAGCATCCTGGAGTCAGCTGTTGAGTGTTAAGGTTGAGACTGTTGATTTGCTGGAGGCTGTTCAACTAAACTGCCTCTGATGGGCTTGTCCTTTGACTTAGTCGTGCACCGTAGACTCCCGCTTTGCTTTCTATCCTGTTAGAACCCGTTTGTGCTTTTCCATGAAGAGAGTAATACGCACATTTGTAGGAAATCTCCAGTTTCTTGGCAATTTGTCACATGCAATAGCCTTCCCTTTTTAGAACAAGAATAGACAGATTTTTTTTTTCCTTGCCAGTTTGAGTCTCTTATTAAACTCACATATCCTTATGCTCCAAATACTCAAAAACAGTACATTTAATTTCTTGTTTAATCATCAGAAAGGTTTTTAGCTTCACTTTCACTATTGTGAAAGGGTTTTAAAAGATCAGCTTTTAACCTGGTAAACCTGGATTCATTAACATTGTGCTGAAATACAGGATTGATGGTCGATGAAAATCACCTGATTTAGTCCTATATAAATATTCCAATAAAAGGCACCAACTTTCTGATTTAGTATTTTATACCCATGCTTGGAGGATTTCCTCAGGGTACTTTGGTTTCCTCCCACAGTCCAAAGACATGCAGGTTAATTGGACAAATTGTCCGTTTGTGTGTGTGTGTGTGTGTGTGTGTGTGTGTGTGTGTGTGTGTGTTCTGTGATAAATTGGCACCCTGTCCAGGGTGTACCCCACCTTATGTCTCCTGGGATAGGCTCCAGGCCTGTGCAACCCTGTACATAGGATAAACGGTAGAGAAGATAAATAAATGAATGAATAATTTGAGGGTTGAAATGATGATTAAATATGTATTAATGTAATAAATGTTTTTTATTTATCTTGTTTCTTATTTTCATTTTGGTGGGAGTAAACACAAGACACGCAGTCTATGTTACATTAATTCATTTGAAATATGAAACGTTACTTTTTTATTATTTTTCTTTTCTTTAGCCAACTGATGGCTGTGCCTGCGCCATGCTTGCCATATATTTGGACAGCGCCTCTAACCTTCCTGTGAGTCAAGCTTACTTCTTCTTTTGACATTGCTGTATAGATACAATAGACTACAACTGTCTCCATGGTTTCTTTATTTTGTTCTGTGAAGGCTGTTTTGCATTTTGCAAATATATCCATAATCGGGCAGCTGCAATTCCATTCTTCTTGCAACTTCACCAGATAAAAATGTTGTGGTTTTACACAGACAAATGCTACAACATTATTTGAATATACAATATTGTTACAAAATACTAAACCTTGTTCGTATGACCGTAAATTTCTCTAGATAAAAATTTATTGTCACACAGATGTTTCTCCCTCCCCCCCCCCCTTGTCTCTATATATTTAGAAAGACCTAAATGAATTAAACCAGCTTGACAAACATGGCAAACATCCCAAAGAGGTGAAGGTAAGTTGTCATTAGTTATAATTATTTGTTTAATTTCATAAACGGGATTATCCTTTTGTCTTGGCTGAACCCACACTACCGCTCAGTCAGTCAAAGTTGCTTCCATTTTTTTTTTTTTTCTCATATGATCAAACAGAAGAACTGTTCTAGCAAAACAGTATACCAAGGCATACATTTACTGTTTGGATTATTTGTGCTAATGGAAGTAACACAACACTATAATATTTCATACAGTCAGTTGCATACAGTTTGATTTAAAATCACTTGCTATCCAAACAAAGTCAACTCAGGGCTAAATGAACCAACCCAGAATTTACTGCTCATCCAGTTTGTCGAGCACTTGTCGTTCCAGTTTTTCAGTGCAATGTTTCAACTTGTGTGTACAGTATGTGTCCTATTGCCTAAAATTCATGTTTTTTTTTTTTTTGTTTTTTTTTGGGAAAAAAAAGGAAAAGTTGACAGTCAATACTTCTTAGGGGACTTTGGAACATGTGACCTGATAAGCAAATGAGGAGGCAGCAAAGATTTCAGAAACAAGAACACAAAATGCAATAATGTATACGTATATAGTATTGTGTGTGTGTGTGTGTGTGTGTGTGTGTGTGTGTGTGTGTGTTAGAATGTTTTTTTTTTTTTTTTCAAAAAGCTTCCACTCACTCTGCCTCTTTTGCGGCTCCTTAATTCCTTCCTATAAATGTTTTCCCACTTTTGCAGGTAGCTGAGAAGTTAGAAAACGTCTGACAGGAACTTTCTTTCCTGTCACGCCATTTGCATGTTCTGAAGTCCCCTAAGCAGCCAATACATGATGTGACCTGCAAAGCAAATGAGGAGACAAACAAATAGTATTCCGTACATAATAATTATAAAACTGCAGTTTGGCAAACATTTTTTAAATATATATATAGTGAAGAATGGGAGAATAACAAAAATAAACAAAAACTTCCAGTGTGTCATCGATCGTGAATTTTTACAGTGGGTTTTTTGCATTGCATTTTGACAAAGTTTTTGTCTTGCTCAAGAATTCATGCAGACATGACATATCTTGAACCCTGACTGACCAGGTTTAGAAGCGGGCTTGGTTTGTAAATCACTCCTGGGACCTGCTGAACCGGTTTCTATGAGAAACTTATGACCATAGATTCTAAGCTACAGCTTGGTTTCGCTTGCGATGTGCATCATACAAACCGGACACTGATACAAAAATACAGCTGATGATTGGAATGTTTTTTGTTTGTTTGTTTTTTCCTCCGTCCATTTTTCCTGTATGACCAGTCTTGACCATTAATTTATTCAACCAATATGTATTTAAATGTAAAAGTTTTTAAAATGTTTTCTTCATCATTGCAGCTCACAAGGAGGCAAAACAACCCCAACTCTTATGTGAAGTTTTCCGTAGGTCAACAAAGCCAGAAAAGCAAGGTATCATTTTACATACAATTTGCATTCCACTAGTGAGAAACTTGGCGCTACAGCGCCCTCTGCTGGAAAATATTAGCAAAGAGAAAAAAAAAGTTTAAAATACATTCGATTTTTTTTTCAATAAGCTTTCTATAAATGCAATGTTTTATCATTTTTAAGCTTCTAACCCCCCCCCCCTCTCTCTTAGATTGTTTATAGCTCCAGAGATCCTGTTTTTGAGCAGTACTTCACATTCTTTGTGCACAGTGTAGAAAACCAAGTGCTTAACATACAGGTATGCTAGAAATAAATTGTCCAAATTGTCCAGGACATGATCTGGTGTATCATCGTAGATTTCAGTATTGTTTTTTGCACTGATTGATTGATGGAGAACAAACGCACTAAATTCACAAGAACGATGGAGACGGACAAAACAGTTGGCAGTGATGCAGACCCAGCTGAAAGAGAAATGCCATCAGATTCTTATGATCAAACCCCCAGACATTGTAATGGCCACTACTATGTTGTTTACCACATTATGTGTGTATGTTGCCCTTTTAAGAGTTGTGTGTGTGAGAAGGAGAGACCGGAGTAGGAGCTCAGGTGTGCTGCTCTCCCCCAAAACGCTCTATTCTTTTACCCTTTTCTTTACTTTTAATTTATGTTTTGTATTATTATATTTTGTACTCTGAGCTCTTATTTCCCCCCTCGGCTATCCGACGCAAAGTGTCGCACCATATTAAAGCGACCACTTTGATTTCAAGCACAAGAAAGGCAATAGCTTTCCTTCAATTAAAAACAACAAGTTTGAGATTTAAGTCCGCTTGTCTTTTTTGAACTACACTAGAATCCCCCATCCCACCCCCATAAAAGTAACTCATACATTTTTAATGAGCTAATTTTTACTTTTACTTTAGTAGATTTTTATAATGGTAATTGTTCTTGTAGTTCAGTAAAATAAATATTAAATATATATTAAGTACTTAAAGTTTACTACTTTTTCCACCTCTGGTTATGCGTATGCGTCAAACTGTGGGCATGACTTAAATACACTCCCTGTTCATTCGGTCATGTTCGGTAATCGGAGAGTGATAAGAAATCGAAAAAGTAGATCAGATAAAGATCAAGTTTTGTCTTAAAACAAGTCCAGCGTGTTAAAAATCACTTGTACTGTACCACTTCATCGTTGTTATTTCAGTGGTGAAAATATGAACTAATCCCAGTAAAAAGTTCAGTTTAGCTTTTCTAATGACTGTCTATTAGTGCAGGTGTTTCTTTACATTGAGCAAGTAGGAGCATTAGTAGCTTATTTTAAAGTACATCATTAAGTCCGGCACACTTATAACGGCACCTTTACTCACTACTTTGATTTCACTTATGGTGCAGGTTAAACTTCAGGCAGATACCCAAATACTGGATATGTTCCATTAAATTCTGTCCAGCGGTTGATTTAAGACACGCCCACAGTATGATGCATGCGCATCGCACTGTTAAAACTGTCGCTGGCACATAACTGCCTCAATAGATGCGAACATGATTTTTTTTTACTCCTTGCCAGTCATTGAAAATGCTTGACTGCAGTTGGCACAAATATGCTTTTAAATGATCATTTATATGTGACAAATATGCAAAAGAAATGACTAATAGTTTCATGTCTCGCATTAAATATGAAGCCAATTTGATGATTATTTCTCTTGGTTTCAGGTGATGTTGGCTGAAAAGAAAACTTCACTGGGAACGCTCACTCTGCCTCTTTTGCGACTCCTTAATGCCTCAGACCTGACGCTGGACCAGTGTTTCCAGCTGGAACGTTCCGGCTCCAACAGCCAGCTCAAGATGAAAGCCATCCTCAGGGTGAGCTGCTAAACTTGGACATGTTTAATTCCATATGCTTTAATTTTAATCCTGTGTATGTCTCTTGTAATCCTGATAAACCATAACATTTTTAAGTATGAAGGACAACTTGCACTTGTTTTTTTATTTTATTTTATTTAGTACTTTTCTGAGCGATGCGTTTTTTTTTTTTGTTTGTTTGTTTTTCTACAAATTTGTAATTTTCTCACTAATTTTCCTATTATTTAATGGTTCATGTCCTACAAGTCCTCGCTGTCATAACACCATCTCTCCGACAGTGTATTTACAATATTTTTGTACCATCATCACAGTTTTGTTTTATACTTCCTTTACTAAGCTCTTTTGTCATCCCAGATCCTGAAAGTGGAGAAGCCGAAGCCCAAAGATTTAAATCCCCCAGTTGCCAAACCTCGAAAAGGGAACCAGGTCAAGGATCCCAAACCCCAGCAACCTCTGCAATCTCAAACCCAGCCTCCTCTTAACCCCTCAAACCCTGAGGCCTCCACACTGTCTCAGATGCAGGTTCCAGTCAGTTCCTCAAACGGGCCCCAGGCTGAGTACATGTCCCGGAGAGGTTCTCTGGTGGCCTCTGAGAGCCGCCTTACAAATTCCACTCGAATGCGGCGCTACGACTCGAACAGCCTTCTCTCAGATAACTCTATCGCTTCTTCGCGGTTTGACCTGTCCGAAGGCGTTCCTTACCCAGAGTGAGTGTGTGATGACCAGTACAACACCATATGCACAATAAGTCTGGTGACAGAAGAGAAATGACGAGTGGATAGATGTACTTCTTACAGAATGTTACAAGAGCTATAGAACTTGTATATGATTTCTTATATATATATATAACTGATAGGATACAACTTTCCTTTAAAAATACATAATGAAAAATTTTAGGCGACAGGTTTGGGATTTAAATAAGAACACAAACTCAAGGACAATGAGCAAAAAAAATATAAGAAAGAATGACATGTAGATAATAAATAAAAAACCTGTGTACTCGTCACCAAAGTAAACAAGAACTTATAGCAAAATATATATGGTGTGTGATGGTGGAGGGGTGTCCAAACCAATGTTTAACAAAAACAGGAAATGCCTTTATGTATATCATTTGTATATACATCTACTTTTTTAAAATAGATTTATAATAATTTCATAATCTCATGATAATTCTAGGAGATTCAAACACTATAAACGCTAACTATTAGTTTATAACCACATGCTAAGTGCTATTAGTTTTATTTTTTCTTAAGTTCACAGCCACATGCTGCTTATTAATTTTCTTTCATTCAAAGATGTTTGCAAACTTTTTGCATTTATAGGATCCCCACCATGTCCTAGCTATTAGTTTTCATCAACTCATAGCTGCATGCTAACCACCAGTTTTCAAAAGTTTGCAGCCATATGCTAACCATTAGTTTTAATAATCTCAGCCATACTGTTCTTATAAGCTCACTAGAGGTTACTCGCGGCTATCTCATAGCTGCACCTGCATGCAAATCCTGATGAATCCTGACCATTATCTGCAAATGGAGTGTGCGGTTAACTCGCTGCCGCTCCTCATGCTGCCCCACAGTTTCGGCAGTCGCTACTTCTGCATGTACGTGCTGCATATGCAATTCATAGCCACATAATAAGTATTAGTTTTTCTAAGCGTATAGCCATATACTGTATTAACTTTTTGCTTTTATCAGCTTATAGCCACGTGCTAGCTTTTAGTTCTAATATCTCATAGCCACATTCTAGTCGTTAATTTTCATGAAGTCACAGCCACATACTGATTAGAGCTTAAGACAAGATGAGAAACAAAATAAGACAGTTGTATGCTAGTAAACTACTAGTTTTCATAAGCTAATAGCCACCTAGCTTACTGTTTTTTTTCCCATAGGGACCTTATTTTAAGCTAACTAGCTAGAACTAGTTGACACACATTTGCTTTAGCTAATTCTTTATTTGTTTATTTATTCATTCATTTATCTGGTAAAATATTCTTTACCATTTTGTGTACATTTCAGCGCCATCATGAATCACCAGGGCAGTTTTGGCCAGATTCAGTTAACTATTCGTTATGTTACGCTAAGGAACAAGCTGACTGTGACGGTCATTAACTGCAGGTGAGTTTCTAAACACTGGCTTCTGCTTCATGAAAAAATTGTAACATCCTTACGGTGTATCAGATAACATTTCTTATTGTGAAATAAATCATCATTTAAATATTTAAATCCTGAACCTTCGTTTTTTTTTTTTTTTTTTATGGAATAAAACCTCTGCCTAATTGATGAGGGAATAATAAGACTATACAGTTATGTTGTAGCAATAAATGTAAAAGATACCATTGTATCCTAGGAACCTGTTCCCATGTAACGGACAGAGTTCGGACACCTACGTTCGCCTTTACTTACTCCCTGACCAAACATGGAAAAACCGCATGCGCACAAAAGTGAAGAGGAAAACCGTGGATCCTACCTTTGATGACAAGTGAGGATTTGTTTAAATGACCTAAGTGAGTATTGCAGCATCTTTAATCGTGGCTTACTGACTAACAGTACTGTGTACACATACTCAGGTTCGATTTTTCGGTGCCATTGGAGGAAGCCAAGACACGGGTGTTAGATGTTTCTGTAAAGAACAATCGAATGTTCCATACCAGAGAGCGAAAAGAGATTGGGATGGTAAAAAAAAAAAAAAAAAGATGCATACATAAATAAGTAACAATGTGGTTTTGGATATCTTTCGTCATTAATCAATAAAAATGCTTTTGATCATTTATCTGCAGGTCTTGATTGATCTGGCCCAAGTGGATATTGTGAAAGGTTCCACAGAATGGTGAGTATTGGCATACTACATTTTTTCCACACATTGCTGAATTCAAGCTCGTCATTAGTTTGAATTATGTATGCATTTTTTCCAAATCAGGTACGAGCTTACTATCCCAGGGCTGAAGAAAGCTATCTAAAGGATTGAAGGTCAACCTTATACAGGATCACTGATCGAACGGAATCTTTATATAGTTCAAAATGTATTTTTTTTACACTAATTTCTGACTTTATAGCTAAATTGATCTTGCCTCTCAGGTAGTGGCAGATATGAGTATTTATTATTTTAACACTGAAAAACTTTCAGAAAACTATAAAGACAATAAATAAGTGCACTTTTTTTTTTTTTTTACACATTCTTTTTACTCACCCGTTCCCAGTGGTGTTTTCACCTGATGGGAAGTTTTCTTCTTTGCAAACTACTTTTTTTTTTTTTTTTTAACCATACTGGAAGTACTATCACTGTTTTTTTTTTTTTGATGAGCTTCCATATATTTGTTTTCTATTAAGGCATTTTGGTGTGAACCTTCATGTGACGTATATTGTACACTGTCATGATTAATTTTTTATTTTTTAAGGAAATGTGTTGCACATTGATCATTGGTTATGTGATGTTTACTGGTCTGAATTAATATGCACCTCTGTGTATCTACTGTACGTTACAGCTCTTGACAAGTAATAGTAACAGGCAAGTAGTCAGTAACATGCCGAACACTGTAATGTAAAAGAAAAAAAAAATACACTCTCTGTAAGGGTTTTAAAATGATGATTAGAAGGGATGATGTATAAAAAAATATATATCAGGGAAATGTTTGGGCATCGTGGAATGTCATTGCCCTGCATACATTCTTTTTTTTTTTTCTTTTTTTTTCTTTTTTTAACAAAACTGGCATGGATGCATCTTCAGTACTTTTCTTAAAGAATATATTCTGTAATCAAATTTTGCAATCATATAAATTATATAAATTTAAAAGACTTAATGTGTTAATTAAAGTGTTGGTATATTTCTATTTTATTTTCCTCAGTATTTTTTCTGTATGTTCATTAAAACTGTGATTGTGTTGTAGGACACTGGGAAATGTAAAGAAAAAAATCTTGTCAAATATTAAATAAACTTTTATTGTTTATAAGTTAAAGTGAGTGTGTAAAGTTGCTGGATAGGAAAATGTGCATTATGAGCAAAAGAGTGAATATTATAACCACATACACTTTTTTCTTTTCCCAAAATAGAATATTTTACCAAATGAATGAACGAATAAATAAAAAATAGTAAACACTGCAAAGCAAAAACAAAAATGAGTTCTGGCTAATTAGCTTAGAATAAGGTCCCTTAAAAAATGACAAGGTAGTTAGCATATAACGATCAGTTTATTAAATTATATAAGCTACCCTATTCTAAGATAACTAATAATTTTTTTTTATTGTTTCATTCATTCATTCAGTAACACATTCTTCACTGCCACTGTGAGAGTTACAGTGCCATCATGAACCATCAGAGCAGCTCTGGCCACTTCATACAAGATTGAATAGTCCGCTTTTATGCACTTTTTACAGTGTACATCATAAATTGGTTTGCGAAAGCAAGAGAGGTTTGAATAAGGCAGCTGTTTATTTACAGATAAGAGATTAAATCCTCTGTAAACAATCACATTTTGAAAATCAACATAAAGTGAGCAGCACAAAACATTTAAAAACTAAAACCCAGAGTATAATATCTCAGTTCTCAGTATTTGGAAGGAAGCTATAAGAATATTTCTATGCTTAAGATCCAGACAGGTAACTAAAAATACCACTGTCATGATATCCGTGACTTGACTTTCATAACAAAAATGGCCTGTAATACAGCACAAGAGAAATGTGATAAACTTGTCTCCTAGAGTAACAGTTCTCAAAGTCTAGAGCCATCAGTGGTGGTACTGTATTTCAGCAATTCCAGGGTGTTAAATCCACGGTATCCTGTGATATTCAAGTACACTATATGCATAATACACTTCAAACAAGGGTCACAACCCTGAGTGTCGTCTATAAAAAGACCAACAAACCTAAAAGCAGCGCTACATGCATTTTTTTTTCTCTTGTAAAACACAACTGATTTATTATAATTCAATCAGTTTATATCAAACTTTTGTAAGATACAGCTTTTTACTTGCCACAGTTTGTAGTGCTACGGTCTGGGACAGAAATTTACTGAAATGTTTAATAAATCTAAACAAAACAATAAAACAGTCTGCAAAAGGTTTGATTGGATAAATATTCACTCCTATTGCTGTGAATCCCTTATAATAGTTTCAAATTGTGGGTGGCATGGTGGTGTAGTGGTTAACACTGTTGCCTTGCACCTGCAGGGTCCGGGTTCGATTCCCGGCCAGGCTTGAATCCTGTCTCTGTGTGCATGGAGTTTACATGTTGTCCCCGTGCTTGGTGGGTTTCCTACCACAGTCCAAAGACCTGCAGATAAGGGTAATTGGTGTTCCCAAATTTTGTGTGTGCCCTGTGAGGGATTGGCACCCTGTCCAGGGTGTGCCCCGCCTTGTGCCCTAGGCCTCCTGGGATGGGCTGCAGGCCCTGTGACCCTGAGTACAGGATAGAGCTTTATAGATGATAAGTGCATTAAATTGTGTGCCATTACAGTCTGAATTCTATATAAACCTTTTGGAAATAACCTACAAATGATGTATCGGGTATGTATCGGGGCTTGATTACACCCCCCCCCCTCCCCCCAAAATAAATAAATAAAAAATAAAAAATAATATCCTGCGGAGCACAACTAAATTTGTTATTCAGAAATTGGAAATTAAAATGACATGGCACATCTGATGGTTTGTCTACAGGAGAAATGACCCGGTAAGACAGGAGAAAAATCATTATTTCTTGTTTGAAAAAATTTGTGTAGGAGACTCTGCAAAACATGGAAGACTTACAACAAAAACATCATTCCTCATGGTGAAGCACGGTGGTGATGGCAATTTAAGCCTTTTAACTTGGTTACTGGATTATGGATGACATCTTCCTCTAGCCAATTCACAATTCACCAACTTTATTTTCTTGCACCAGAATTAATTTAGACTATTTATAGCAAAAACATATTTTATATATTTATGATAAATAATTCGTCCTCTAATATCCTGGATTATTTTGTGTTGATTTATGACAAATTACATCCAGGTTGCAACACAACAAACTGTGGACAAAGGTCACTGTGGCTGAATACAAGTATGCAATGCATAGTATGGAGTTTGTGTTGATGAATCATGCAGCCCTCTTTGGTTTGAAGTTCACGTAAATGTAATTAAATATTCCGGATATGCATGGTAATCACGAAACACTACAAAGATGCTTGGACGAGCTGTGTTGTCCACCACAGTGTCGTAGAGATCAGTGCTATTGGTGGTTTTGGCAGGAGGAGTAATCATGGTCTGGTTTCCAAGTGCAAAGTCTCCAGTGAGAACTCTGCAGTAATACATGCGTTTGTGTCCTTGTGCATTTGGTACTGAATATGTGTTGTTGCAAGAGTAGCTTGCATTAAGTGCAAAGTATGTGCCTTTTCCATAGGCTGCAGCTGCAATGAATTAACAAAAAGAGATTAGTGAAATTAACAACAGAGCTTATAGGAGTAAAGAGAAAAAACTAAAATACTGCTCATACCATTTAATCCTGCATAGCTTCGGTTGAAGCCATTGTGGTTGATGTGGTTTATGGAATCTTCTCTGGTTCCATGAAACAGCGTCTGCTCATTGTTCTGATGGCCATTCTTTTTCTCCATAAATTGCTTGTTGTTTTGGTAGTTCTTCCACATGCTCGGATTCTGTATCCGCTCAATCTACGAGGAAAAAATTTACATAAACCACATCAAAAGTTAAGACAATGGAAATGTATATAAATCATACCTAACGTGCCTTAGAATGTACTGTATGTAGCGTACCTTAAGAACATTATTACTGGGACAGGTTTTGCGAAATTGGGCCAGGACATCATTGTATTCTTTGCTGCCGGTTTGCAGTGGACAAATCTTAACCAGCTCATTAGATGCCATAACTTCCCATTCCTGTGGGAGGGTGTCAGCAGCTGCAACTGAAAAATCAAATCTTTTAGTATAATCAGAAAGGCTTTACAGTTGTGCATATAAAGGATTATGCCATAAGGACATTAAAAGATCACATGCTGTTTAGCATTTAGAATTAGCGGTCTGCTAAATGTTTCTGGTCACTTTCCATCTAAAATACTCCTTTCCCGAATGTGCTGTTGTGGCGTCTGTCCCCCTTTGAGAAAGTGCATTTTCCTAGACCAATCAGAAAGCAGAGACTGTACAAGTCCATGCTCAGGACATTTTCAAGCATTTGCCTCCAAGTTTCCCTCCAAAGACGCTGTAAGGGACTACCACCAGAGGTCACTGTGTGCACATGTTTGTTGTTTTTTTGTAGTTTTTTATTAGTCGACGCAGTTTCCCAGAAGGCACCTCGGTCAGGTGATGCTGGAGCTCACCTGAACCGAGGTAGCTCATTAGTATTGTTATAAATAGCTGGATGTTCTGGGAAACTGGGTCGAGCATTAATCCTGTCAGTGGGCATGGCTTTTGGTTTGGTTCTGTTTTGGTTTGATTATGTTTTATTTTACTTATGTTACTTTATTTGGGCTCTGTTTTGTTCTGTGGTTTGAGTATTGTGTAAGTGTGTTGTTTGGTTTATTTTGTGTATTTGTGTGTGTACTGTGCAGTGTGTTTTCTGTGTATTTCCTAGGCCTCCCCCTAGCTTCCAGTGTGCTCCCCTATGCTTCCAGTGTGCTCCCCTATGCTTCCTGTGTGCTAGGGTGGGCCCCTAGCCTCTAGTGTGTGTTCCCCCCCCCCCCCCCCATGTCTTTAGGACTTCAGTTCCGTCCCGTGCTGTCCCTAGTCTTCCAGTCCCGTGCAGTCTCTAGTCTTCGTGTCAGTCCTAAGCCTCCGTGTCAGTCCTAAGTGGTCTGAAATGCTTAATGGTCTGAAATGCTCACAAAGGCCTGAAATGCTTACAAGGGGCTGAAATGCTCATGTGGAATGCTAAAAGAGACTGTGTATGTGCGTGTTCTGTCCAGAGTCCAAGTATATTTTGTTCGTTACTTTTTGTTAATTAAAGACTTTTATGTTTAAAAACAACCCCTCTGCGCTTATGCTTGCTTTTTCTGCCCACGGCAATAACACCCGCCCGAACTGCCTGTCATACCAGTTCGTGACAGACACACACACACTAACGGAGTCAGTCCAGGCTGACACAGAGAGAGAAAATGGATCTTTAACCTCTCTAATGAGACTTGCTTTTGCTTTACGAGCGCACACGTGTTATAATAAAGAGTTTTATAATAAGAGAGTTTTTACACTCTCAACAGTTTATTTCTATTTGTTTACCAGCTTTTCTCTGATGAGCCACGTCAGTTATGTAAATACTGTGATTTAAAAAGCGATACATTTATTCTCTACATTGAATTCAGGGCAGGAATCTCATCTGTTCTCAGCGTACATAGCAATATTCAAAATGGATACTGTGAAGCAATCGTCTTAGCACTAGCCACAATCTCATCAGTAATTTTTTAAGTAATTTGTAATTTTTTTAGTCCCATCCCGTGTACTCATAGTTTAAATATACCTAGATATTTTTTTATCTTTGTAGAAGTAATACATACCGCTCATTTTGTCAACACGCCTGATTTTCATCTGGTTCCCACCACTAGCACTCACAGCAGGACCCTCAGGTAGTTTGACTTTGTAGATTTGTCCTTGAAAGTTGATGTCCACTTGTTGACTACTCAGAGAATATGCTTGCTCTAGTTCAAAGTTTGTGGCTAGGTCAAAGCTCTGGTACTGGCCACCCTGCTGGTATTGCCAATCTACAAGATCAGCTGTTAGTTCCATGCGTTGTTTCTTGCTCATATCATCTCGGGTTGTTTTTAGCATTATGTTTATCTCACCAATAACCACCAGAACATCCCTGCTGAGACCCTCTACTATAAGTGTGACCTCCTCCGAATCCGCTGCTGTAGCTGCCTGAGCTTTGCGCTTAATTTTCACGCTAACATCCATGGTTCGTTGCAGCTCTCGGATCCGTTGTCTGTCTTTTTCAGACAAACTGAGGATCATTGTATCACTGATGGACTGAAAAGCCTGTTCGTCCGAGAAAAACTTGTCAATAAATTGCTTGGTTTCATCCACAGCGGTTTTGGAAGGCCCACAGATGGAGAAGCACAACACAGGCCCCAACTTGTTCTCCATTAAAAAGTCCTTCTCTTGTGGTGACGTGACATCCATGGACTTGGCCATAAAAATTGATCTGGTAAATGCTGTTGAAATTAAAAATATGTGTTTAGCATCTGGGGAAACAGATTTCTCACATTAGCTACAAATATATTTAATTACTAGCTTTAAAAACAGCTTCATATTGCGGTTCTAATAACTAACCTGAACCAGGAAACAAAAAAAAGAGAAATCAGGAAGACCTACATGTAAGTCTTGACCAGGTACTCTCAGTCTTCTGCTTTACAGTAACTTCTTTTCTCAACATACTCTGGTGAAAATCTACCAACATGGGGGCCTGGAAGATGACTATGCGCACAGTTTTGAGTGAAGACTGCGGAGTTTGGGTCAAAAAGTCAATTACTGCATCCATCATGGCGTCTGCAACGTTTCCAGGATTAGCTCCACCCTGACCTATAAGAAAGACCGATTTATTTTATTTTACACATTCTTTAGCACATTTTCATTGTGATACTATGGGTAAAATATTACTATAGAAAAGAAGTCCTCCATTTGCTTGAATAAAAGTAGAAAGGTACTTGCCTTCAAAAGTAAAAGTGCTGTGATTTATTCCAGTTCAAGTATTACATTAGTATATTTGTTACTACACTCTGGGCACAGATCTGTTTATATCAGACCATTGAATTAGTCCGACACTTAGAAACCTTTTTCATAAGCAGTCAGCATGCAGGTGAAATATCTCCATAGTAAAAATCTGAGTGGTTGTAATTTTTTATTTAATTTAAACATTATCATCTCTGCACATGGCTACCATGATTTATTTAGGGGAAAAAAAATTATAAATACATTTTGTCATGTTTTGTCAAATGGATGTCATCCAAAATCCCCCAAAAATATTTTTACCAAATATTTTGATACAAAGTATCAAATCACACCCATGCACAAAAATTCATAAGCAATGCTGGATAATCTGTTACAAAAGCCTAATATAAATATCCTTATATAGCATATTAATAAAATTTTACACATAATACATGAAAATGATTAATACTGGTTAAACTGATGTTGCCCAAAGCATCAGATGTTAAATCAAAAATCTATACAATTAATACATTTTCCCAGATATAAATCATTTCTAAAAGTTTTGGCGCTCACCTGTTCCAAAGGCAGGGAAGGCAATGGAGGTTAACTTTTGCTTCACAAGCATTTCTAATGCTTGCCTAACTCGTTTTTGGATTGTTGTAAGATTACTCGCTGCTGAAACATGGATGATCTTTTTGCATTGCAGGTTGCCTTGCTGAGTCATTATCAGTCCCTTGTCCTTCTGTGCTCCTGTTAATGTGCAATGTGGTATGTAAATGTAAGAAACTGCTTTGATTATGCTTTCTGTTATTTTAGATCTCTGATTTCATTAACGAGAACAGTTTATACCTAGTTGCTGGCACTCGGCTTCAACATTTGGACCCGCTGCATCTAAAATAGCCTTTGAGACACCTTAAAAATGACACATAGATTAATTTATTAAGTTACCCTTCAAAATCACATCATTTAGCATATCATAAACAAAGAATGACTGAAGTTTCAAATGTATAAATCAAATTATAACTGAGCAATACAAGAAATTTTAACTTTAATTTCATTCCCTCAAGTTATCAATCTGCATTTTGCTACAAATGGAATCCTAACATTACCAAGCTCACCTGATTTCAGAGGAAATTATCATTGGATGAGTTTACGATGACATCAGTTGTCTCCTTAGTGATGTCACCACTGAGAACCTGGAGCACGACTCCTCCCACTGTAGTCTGGAACATCCCTGTTTTCGGTGAGGTGACCTTTGAAAATGGACCTAGAAATTCATGATAAACATGAAAGAAACATCTCGGAAACATCTCAGGAAAGACATATTTTATATATTCAGTTTGACAGTGAACCTTTGCTCGAATCACTTGCTGAGGATGACTGGATGTTGAACTTTTTGTTGAATTCACATGTAAAAGCCTGGAAATGGAAAACAAAACACAATAATAAGGATGAGATATGATCAGCCTGTGGGCACATGAACAGTCTAGACAGGAGTCCACATCTGACTTTTTCCATTAATCTCTTTAAAGAAGACATCTTAAAGAAGTCAACTTACAAGCAACAATTTAAGTTCCTCCTATCCTATCCTACAGTATCATATCTACCCAGTCCTTGATATTCTTACTCCTTTCTTCGTCTTTTCCTGCTCTACCACCTTGACTGCATTCTCAGACCATTCTCATGTCCATTGTGTGAATGACAGAACTTTAAGATTTACCTCCTTATCTCTAGAATTCCCTCTCACTTCAGACCATGTTACTTCAGACCTCTCACTTCAGACCACACTAACCATGTTCAAAGCCAGTTTTTTTAGACACTTGACTCTGCTCATTACCCACCCAAAGGCTTTGTCGCTTTGTCATCTATTCCTGTCCGCAAGTTTTTTGTGATGTTGATTTTTGTATGTCTTTTCCCCCATGGAGCATTGAAAGTACTTTACATTGATTACTCTTACACTGAGATCACACTCTGGCAGTCTTTACTTACTTGAATGGTGAGATGGTCACTGGGATGTAGAGCAAACATCACTTCTTGTACATGGCTTGAAGACCTGGTCTTGCTAAACTTGAGGACTGAGTCCAGCATAGTGGTAGCCACCAACGGCTTTGGAAAACCCAAGTTCCCTGTGCCGATAGCAGGGAACACAATAGAGCCTTGCTTCTGCTGTTCTGCCTGACGTAAACATTCATCCATGATGCCTTCCAGCTGCAGAAAACAGAATCCATTGCAATTACACAGGCCATCCAGATGTTCAGGTGTGGTAGAAGAGACAAAAGCTTACCGTCTGTGCTGAACCTTGTCCTTGGTTCCAGTGTGGAGCTACAGCATGAAAGACCACCTTGTTTTTTAAATTGCAACCACTAGTGATGAAGACTGCTCCATCATTTGCAGGGCCTTTAGCCTGCTGGTTAAGAAGTGTCTGAATCTGAGGGCCTGCTGTAGCAAGAATGGCTTGTGCAATAGCTCCATGGTTAAGTGCCAGGTCAGGTGATACAGAGTTCACGAGCACATCCAACTAAAGACAAAACAACGTGCAAATATTACCAAAACGTAGGTCATGAAGAATTATAAACGTTAAGAAAGAGAGCATGCTAGGTAGGATAATTTAACTCACTGAAGTGTCCTGAATGTTACACTTCGCAAGAGTAACAGTCAACCCTTCATTCGTCTTAACACTTTGAGAAGATCCTTGGTTCGAATAGCTTGAACGGTTAGGGTTAGTATACAGGGTTTGCTGCTGGCTGCTGGAATTGCCACTGAATGTTGAGTCCTGACTTGTGGAACTGCCCCCATACACTTTCTGCACTGCAGCTTCTAAAGCCGCAATGGTGCTATCATTTTTGTCAATCAAATGAATCTCCGTTAAGCATGTTTCTCCATTGACAAATGCAAAGAACTCTTTCAGTCCTGAAACAATGGTGTCTGCACAAAGGTTTGGTGGGAATCCAAGATTGCCAGAACTAATGGCTGGGATTGCCAATGACTGGCAACTCAAACTTTCAGCAAGATTCAGACTTCTCTTTACAGCATTTTTTAAAAGCTTAATTGCTGTCTGAGGATCAGAACTATTAAAGCTTGGACCTACTGCATGAATCACATACTTGCAGGGCAACTGTCCAGCCTTAGTATGGACAACATCACCAGTCTTCAAAATTGTCCGCCTATTAATAATCTGCTTGCAGGCTTCCTGCAGTTTCGGTCCTGCAGCATCAGAAAGTGCCTTAGATAGACCTCCGTTTAGGTCCAGGTTTACATTGGCGGCATTCACTATAGCATCTACAGGATAGAAGCGCATGTCACCTTTATTAACTACGATCTCCACTCCGTCAGGTGTCCGAACTCTCTTTTTCTCAGTGATGTTAGAAGAAATCTGGTTGTAATTCTGTTCATCAACCAGTTCAACTACACAACCCATTCTCACCTTTGCTCTTTCAACCATCATCTCTCCTTTACTCTTAAAACACTTCTTGGCACCAGGCTTATCTACTTTAAAGTTACAGCAGTAAACAGACGCACATAGGTCCTGAAAGGCAAGTTGACACTCAGAGACATAAACTCTTGGGCCACTCAGTGTGATGGTATCGCCTTTAAAGTTAACATTAATTTTGTCTTTCACAAGTTTATGCCAATCTTCCTTTTTGTGCTCCTTGATAAAATTCACAATCATTTTATTGTCCTGCAGAGTTGCGGTAATACGGGAATTGTTTAGCACATATTCAGACAGCTGTTCCTGAACATCCTGCACTGATTCAGCAAATCCAGAAATCACAACTTGTCTGTCTGATGTGTTTATTAGCATCTTCATTACTGGCGAGTTCACTGTGTTACTTAGTCTGTCAACAAGATCTTTCCATTCTACCGTCTGGAGCACACTGGGGTCATCTATATCAATGCACGCATGGTATAGCACTGCTTTTAACTCATCTTCACCATCTTTTAAAGTCCTGTCTGTTTTAGCAACAAGAAACGCCTGGTCTTTGTTAATCTCCAATGATGCATGGATTCCCTTGGATAAAAAAAGTTCTTTAGTCAGTTCCTCTCTGTCCACCCTAGTAAGAAACTGCATAATAGATGGGTGGAGCTCTACCATTCTACGGGCTAGGTCAATAACCGCTTGCAAAATTTTATTCTTTGACTCAAAAACTTCATTTTTCACTCCAAATAAAGTTAATTTTTCACTAGGAGGATTGAAACGCAGCCTCAGTTCTGGAAAGGTGCTGTACAGTGCATCCTCCAACCCATCTTTCATGACGAGTTTATAAATAGATGGAGTCATGGGGAGCTCATCTTCAATGCTGTTCTTTTGTCTTTGTATTCTTTGTGTAATCTGGTTAACAGTACTCTGTGCCATTTCCCCGGTTCTGCCTACATCTTCTGCAAGCCCTGCGATGATCATTGTTCCTTGACCTTCATGAAGAATCAGGCTGACAGGTTCAGATGACAACATTTTGTGAATTGCTGCTTCACATTCCAACCATGCATCTCTCTCAATCTTGTCAATTTTTCGTGATGTATATTTGGACACTGCAGCAGTGAACCGAGCAGAGGCCTTCTCCTTCCAGGTCTGGATCAGTTTCTTTGTCTGTACACCTTGCTGAAGGATGGAAGGTAGCGGACAGATTCTTACAGCCGGATCTTGAAACTCCAGGCGGCAGAAATGCTGCTGCATATCTTGCATGATTTGGTCCAATGTTTTTTGATGTTCTTGAAGATATTTCCAGACAAATTCATCAATATTTTCTATGAAACATTCTGGGAGATTTAAAGTAGGTCTTTCTTTACCATAGAGGGCAACTCCTAGTGATTCATAGTATGGAAAGACTTTGATAGGGTGCTTTTTAATCATGTGTTCCTTTCTGAGAACTGTGTTTGCATCTGCGAGGGAAAAAAGTTCTTGTAAAGAAAGTTTCAAAGATAATATTATATACTGTAAGCTTACTCAAAAAATGCTAAGAAAATATTCTGCTCTGTGACATTGCTTATAAAGAAATAATATTTAAAATAATATTTTATAATCTTTATTATTCATATACTTACCTGCATGAACATTAAATGTAATTATAGCTGATTCCTCATCTTCAAGCATTTCCACATCGCCCACTATTTCACCAAACTTTTCAAAATAAAGCAAGATATAGTCCGAGTTCATGTCTGGAGATAAATCTTCTACTTTCACCTTTGTGGTCTTCTCAAGAAGGCTGATTTCCAGTTTCTTCCTTTTGCAAATTGAGTTCTCTGGGCCAGACATAATGAAGTGCGCTGCATCTAAAGCACAGAAGGTTATAACATTTACTTTAGATAAAAATATCAAATTGGCTAGTATCCTAGTATCATAATATCATAGTATCTTATTGCAAGTTGGAACTACATGAGCTACATGCTATATGGATGGAAGAATTACTATATGCATTTTAGTGTTTTTTTTTTTTTTTTTTTTTTTTAGTGAATGAGCTTCTAATCTAAAATTAATTAGGTACTGTATATTTTTACCATAAGTGTTTTATGTCATGAGTAATGGTTCACCTTTGCTGTTCATAAAGGTAATCACAGCACACCCACACTCAGGGATGAGTTCTATGCTGACACCTTTTGACTCTGGGGTCTCCCTGAGGACATTCTCCACCAGCATTTCCAGAAATTCGAGTTTCACATTCTGGATGTTTTGGATCACAGCCAATGTGGGAGCAGACTCCTTACTATCTTCACTCAGTCCAGTGTCCTCTTCTTCTCTAATTTGAGATTCAGTGGATGTTTCATCGTTGGTTGGTGATTTTCCTGGAAAGATAATGCATGATTCTTTCCTAAACAGATACAATTCACATAGCAAAAAGACCAGTGCTTTTCAATCTTTAAAACAACATGTACCAAACATTTATGCATTAGAAAATAATATTCATGACATGCATCTGGGGTAAAAGGTTCGGTTTTTTCACTTTGTTAAAGAATCTTCTGTGTACAGTATGACAAGCCACAATCTGAGAAACTAAGACTGAGATCCACTGTAAGTGGTACTTTATATTAACAACTGAAACAAGAGATGTTGGAACTAACGTTAATATTTCAGTGGATTATGCAAAACTATATATATAATATTTCGTTGTTATCATGAACGTAGTATTTTTTATAAACAGTTTATAAATGCAAAAGAGAGCAATATATAACAAGTCGTATTATTAACCTTTTTATTATTCACTCCCTTGAAACACATTTTGGTCCAGATTTACATACAGTACATTCCTCCTTAGAAAACTTAATAATAAATCCAGACTTTGAGGGTTAAATGTACAGGACACAACCAAAACTCAACTCAACAGTGACAAGTTTTTTCTTTTTTCTTTTTTAAGAGGATGAAATGTGTGCTGTACACACATTTAAGTAGATAAAGCAAATTTCTGGGAAAAATATCTAACAAGTTCCCATAACAGTTTTACCTCTAAAGGGAAGAATGAACAAAAAATATGGTTTAGAGCATGACAAAAGGGCTTACCTGCTTGGCCTGTGTCAACGGGAGATTTTGTTTCCTGGAAAAACAAATGTTTTAAGCAATCAAAACCCATAAGCATTATAATTAGTTAATCATGAATTTCAGCTAATCTTTGAGGAAAAACCTAATCAAATAAAATATATATACCTGACTGGGTCTGGCCTCACTTGGAGAAAGATAAACAGTGAGGCTCAGGCTTTCTTTACCCAGCTTAATTTCATGGTCTTGCTTTTCAAGAACATTCTGTCTCACTGAAACACAATAAACAAAAGAAAAAGCATTAGGTGATATACAAAAAATAAGCCTCTTACATAGTTATATAGGTGGAGTTCAATAAGATTTTAATGTTTCACTCAGTAGTTAAGCACTCCTCCAATTTCTATTTCATGTAAACAAGTGCGTAACTTCGGGTTTAACTTTGGAGGACTGAGATCTCCACCCATGTAGGGGTGAGACATACCTAAACAACATGCTATACATATTTCAATTAGTGCAGCGAAATAGCATTAAATTATTTACTTTATATAAAAGCACCAAATCTGTATCAATTTGTTGTCCCCTATTAGTAAATAGAACACCTCCTGTCATGAAGTGATTTTTCTCTTTTTTTTTCCTGTGACCTAGCAACAACTTGTTGGTTGGTCTTTTAATCATTTCAATCAGGTTTTGATTATTGGGGGATCAGTGGCATCTGTGTTTACATTTCACCAATACTTTATTTTGCCATGGCTGCAGCAGCACGGTGGCTTAGTGCTTAGCACTATTGCCGTGCATCTCAAGGTTTGATTCCCAACTCGGGTTTGTGTGCATGGACTTTGCATGTTCTCCCCCATGCTGGGTGGGTTTCCTCCGGGTACTCCGGTTTCCTCCCACAGTCCAACGACATGCACACTGTGCTGATTGGCGTTCCAAATGGCCTGTAGTGTGTGTATGTGTGTGCCCTGCGATGGAATGGCACCCTGTCGGGGGTGTACCCCTCCTTGTGTCCTAAGTCTCCAGGGATTGGTTCTAGGCCCCCCGCGACCCTGCATACACCCTGCTACAAGTGGTATAGTGAGTGATGATGTTGCTGGCTTTACTGTGGTAACGGTTTCAGTCGACTGTTACCAAATAAAAACAGTAATACTATTCTAAGATATAATACCACTTGTCTAATCAAATTAGTGAATTGGGACAAACAATTATATAAAACATTATAAACTCTTTATGATGATTTAAAGAGCCGTTCGACTAATCACATTTTTTGAGCATTCAAGGTTTTTTGTGTATACATGAAATAAGATGCATCAATGCTTTTTGGAGCTGTAAAGCTACAAAATAATGCAATCACCGTCATCTAAAAGATTAGTATGTCACATCACTTCACATCTCTCTCTCTCTCTCTCTCTCTACTATCTTCTTCAAATTTGTTAATGATGCCTAGTCAATTTGGATATTAAAAATATATTCATTGTAGGTAATTTGCATAGTATTATGGGGAATTTATGGGGAAACTAAATAAATATCTTAAAAAATAAATTATTGAAAAGATTATTTGCATGTAGGCCCGAGTCACCTGGGATAAGATCCAGGTCTCCCACAACCCTGAACAGGATTGGTCGCATAAAGAATAAGTGAGTGAGTAACTAAGTGAGATTATATAATATAAAATATATCATTAACAGGGTGTCAAGCATGTGTGTGTTTGTGTGTTGGTGCGTGTCTATAAAATAACTGACAAGCAGCTAATCCAAATATGACCAAAGATTCTACACTAAATCATTAGGGCCCAAGCACTATAGGGTGTTCAGGGACATTTCGGGGGTCTTAACATGCTCAAAAACTCGGCAGACAAGTTGAAATCTGCTGCCATTAGGTTGCCTAAGAGTCATGTGGCCCGGGGCCCCCCACACGAGTTTTTGCTGGATTGCTCATACACAATTTCAGGTAGGCACAGGAAACCCGGTACACATTTAGAGCTCATTGAGCTGAACAACTTTCACACTGTCCTGGGCTCAACTCCGATGGCACCCGATGGATTTTGATACACTCCTCCTAGGGAATTTACATGATCGTCACCAAACCAGGCCGATGTGATCTAAAGACATTGAGGATGCAAAACTGTGGAGGGATTTTTGATATCTCAAACGGGTCAGCCGTTATAATGTCTTAAACTTACACCGAAAAATGATTAATAACTTTCTGTGTGGCTTGATATTCAGTGACCTATTCAGTGACATGTTCAGTGACATCACGTTCCGTGACATCACATTAAGTAACATCATAGACAAATATTAACACAAACACACTCGTACATCACACACATGCACACATACATACATTACACACATCATCTTTTATTAGTTTACGGGAAATGCATTACTGTACCATTAAGGTACCAAGCAGTACGAAGTCTCTTCCCTGGGAGGATGCAAGTGACGTGTATGTGACACTAACAGCTTTTACAAGAAAGCCTTAAATATAGTATATGATTCTTAGGGATTAATAAAGTATTTTTTTTCTTATTCCTGATTTCAGATTAGAAATACTAAACAGAGTTGAAGTCACCAAGAGTTACCTTCATTTCTAAAAGTTATTAAATAGTCTGTATTGTTTTTTTAAGGACTGCCGTTGAACAACTTTTCATTATTATTATCATCATTTTAATCAAGTCAAAACATATTTATAGGCAACAAAATGTTACCTTCTTCCGTTTTGAAGCGCACAGTCGCTTTTTGTCCGTCAGAAGCCTTGTACTGAACCAGACAGTCTCCTCCATTGGACTTTTTGCTCTGGAAGTAAATAATGAGTTTGTTCTTCAGCTTGGGGGTCCTGGGGTCCCACTTTCCTTCCACAAACAGGGGAAAGGGAAACTCTTCGTCCATAGCTGTGGGTGTAATGACGAGAGACGTTCAGTCGAAGTTGATCAAGTGCTAAAGTTTCGCTTTTGTTTTATTCGATACAAGGGCGGGAGTTCATAGCGATATAAAACACAAGACACTTTCAAGCACAGATGCATCGTTTAAAGCCCAGGTGCCGTATATCCATGTTTAAAATGTGTATGTAAAGTGTCCGTTTTATAACATTGAAAAGAACAGAGATCATTGGGAATATTCCAGAAAGTCGTGCGCGTTGTTCACGGAGGAGGGGGCGGGATTTTCGCGTAACAGTTCCCGCTTTCCTGTAAATGTAACAGAAGGCGACTCAAGGAAACGATTTTACTTTCGGTTTTTTTTTCACACGAGTATAATCTCTCTCTCTCTCTCCCCTGTCGACCTTCTGCAGAAAAAAAACAGGTAAGAAATAATAACGCTAAACGCCGCATAAAGTTTTGTATTTGTAGTCAAACACGCTGTAAAAGTATAAACGTGCACTTTTCGGGTTGTTTAAGGAAAACATCTCCAGCGTTTACCACACGCTCTCTAGTCCAGGTTTCAAGTATTTACTACAAATATGTCTCGTAAAATTCCCCCAGGAAGCTTGAATACAACTTATGTCGACTGGGTTACGTGTGCTTGTTTCTGTGACCGAGTTCTCCTGTTGTCAAAGCAGACCTGACCGTCCTGTACACACACTGTACGTCTGAACTTCTGTTAAACTTAATTGTGACGTTTTCGATAGTACCCTATTACGTGGTACACTGTGGTACATCTATAGCAATTGATAGACTTAATTACTCTACCCGGTAAAAAACAAAACAAACACACACACACAGACAATCAGGATTGAAGAAAGCAAACAGGTAAGAGCCTTCCATTGGATAATTACTGCAGTGTTTAATTGGCCTCAGCTGGCAGCAAGGTAGTTAGTGTTATGTAATCATGAGGTAGCTCAGTGGTTAAAGTGTTAGACTATTGATGGGAAGGTAGCAGGTTCCACCCAGTACAACCAGCTCAGAGCATTTTAGCCATTATTTTATTTTGCTGTTTTTTTTTATATATATATAAACATATAGGACTCGTGACTGTGCAGTATAGAGTGACCATATTCATTTTTGTCAGCAGAAAATAGGCAATATGATGAACTGAATTTTATTTTATTTCATCCAAATATACAAAAAAAAAATCATGTCACAGATCCACACAATCACATGTTTTTCCTGCTTGTTTTTTGTTGTTTCTATGATAAAAAAAAAAAACTTTCAATAAATAAATAAATAGATAATGTGCTCATTTTGAGAGTTGTACTTTTACTTTTTTGTCATTCCTATATTATGGTAGTGGTCAGATTTAACTTTATAAAAGTAATTTGATTGTTCTGTACTGTCTGCCTGACGGTAACAGTTCAAACAGAGAGTTACCACGATGAGACAGATTTTTAGTAATACTGCTAGCTTTATTGAAGCAGCAGGAATTGTACAGCTCCTCCAATTAGGGGAGAGGGCACCCAATTATCTTCTGATCCGAGTTAATTACTCTCTGGTGCTATTTTTTTCTGCGCAACTGTACAGCTGTGCGCGTGAGGGAGAATGAGATCTGTAATTTAACCAGCCTGCTGGATTACAACTACCTTGAAACAACAAAGAAGGTAGCTCAGTGGTTAAGGAATTAACTACTAATGGGAATTTCTTAGATTCAAACCCCAGCACCACCAAGTTGCCACTGTTGGGCCCTTGAAAACACAAAGATAAAACATCAGTCGCGTCTAGATGAGTGCGTCTGCCAAATGTTGCAAATGTAATCTGTTCAAACAGAAAAAAAAAACAAAAAAATGTTGGAAAATACAGATTTTCAAAGCTCTTATTGTTTGGGTAAGAAGTTAATTCTAAAATGTTACTCAGGCCTTAACCAA